>VDFB02322083.1:18613029-18756105 GCA_007258455.2 Sequoia sempervirens | reverse complement strand
ATTGGATTAGTGATTGTCCTCTAAATTTAGAAGGTACATCTCCTTCTTGTGATCTTCAAGGAATTAGAAAAACAAGAAATAAAACCAAGGTATGCTTTTAATCAGAAAGCAGAAAAGGAAAACAAACATCTATGCATAAAAATGACACAAATGTGAGAGGAAATTTTAAATGGTGAGGATGCAGATTAAATGACACAATCCACATATCCCACAACCCTGAATGAGAATAAAGAAAGAACTAGGAAGAATATCTTTACAATAGATAAATCAATTTGAATTCAAAGATTCAGAATGAACACCCACACAATCTGATTTAACATAAATTGCACTGAAAATGATTACTGAATCACACAAGACATTGCAATCTAAAGGAAACATGAATAAATACATAGATTTATAAACATTTTCTTATTTCCCAATGCAAAAATGAGTTCACAGATTCTCTGTTATGTACAACAAAATGTGATTCAAAAGAAAATAAAACTACCTATCTCTTCCCTATTTCCCCTTACAATATTGACAAGAATTTTTTTTCCTTAGTCTCAAAGTACTCTCAGAGAGTTGTGAAAAGATCCCCTTACATTGATAAATTTATAATAAATAGGAAAAGAAAGACCACCCTTTCGACTTCCCCACTATTTGAAAAAGATTTCTGGAAGTTACAAGAACTTTCAACTTTCCCTTCTTCACCTATGTAATTGTTTCTTTAAGTAATTTTCACCTCCCATAACAGTTTCTTGAGTTGATTTTTCTTTTAATTTAAAAGAAACTTTCCTTCAAATTTGAGAAGTCACTAAATGATGTTTCTAATGCCATGGAGTCTTTTTAGTCTTTCTGATTAGTTTCCACCTTCATGTTTTCTTTTCCATTATCTATATGGAGTTGTCCGACATCATCATCTTTGCACATGAAGAGAACATCATTTATTCTGAGCATATTTCCATAGTACTTGTTATACTGTTTTATAGTTCCTCTCATTACATCAAACAGGACCATGTTTCCATAATTTCTTCCTACTCATCAAGCATAATCCTTCGAAATCAACACTAATGACAAGGTTTGGCAAACTTTTGAGTGGTTGTCAAAACCATATAAAACATCGCCCATGTTAACACTACTAGGAAAAACATCACCAGGTTCACATACCATATGCAAATGCTACTTGGAGCATCATGGTGGAATTTGAGGGCATGAACATTACTATTACCTTGTACTTGTGAAAACTGGATATCATCTTGTTTATCATGGACTTTCATGAACTCACATAGCCACAAAATTAATATTCCCAAGATTGTTAATAATACAAACCAAAGCCACTCGAATAGGTAGGTGTTCTAGTAAATTACTCTTTTATAGACCTCAAGCTTGGAGATCTTCCTCCCATTCATAAAATTTGCTGCCATCTGATAATAGTTCCCCGATGATTGTTCCTTAAGTAATTATGCTTTATCATTCAACTTTGAGCCTTTTTTTAGTTTACAAACTGAGTTCGTAAGAATTTATCATTACTTTGTGCTCAGAAGGTTCATTGAAGAATTCTAAACCTTTATTGTAATGCCAATCATAATGTGATAGCCCCGAGAGGCCAATGTCTTGACTCGATCAAGTTACTGCACCCCTTATAATTCCTTAACTCCCGACTCATGGAATTCTTAGCAAGAATGTTTATCTAAACCATCAGGATTCCCAAGTTCTAATTGTTGAAGCACATTATCCTTGCAATTAATTGGATACTTCTTGGCATGTATGCTCAGCAAGGCACAACGAAAACAATATCTGATAAAGTTTTATTATTAATATGCTTTGCAGAAGGAGGAACCTCCTCGATTAAATATATAAGTTGGTGGTGACCTACTCATGGTTAGGATCCAATGACAAAGAAGTGCTTCAAAAGATGAGGACTTTACATTCACCAATAATCATCATAGGCTTAATTGGCACTTTGAAAGGGGAAATTTGAAAAAAATTCAAGGGTCCAAAATATGGCTAATAATTAGGAAATGTGATGAGAATTTTAGAAATGCAAAAATACTATCTAAATATGTTAGGGAGGACTAAGAAGCCCTTATTGTTTTCTTAGTCCCGCTACTTTTTTTTCAGGGCAGATGGAAAATATTTAGATGTCAGAACATAATTTAAAAGAATCTCTACAAAATTCCACATAGAGGACTAAGATGCTCTTGCTGCCAACTTAGTCTCATTTTGAATTTCTAAAATATTTGAATGTGGTCTTGAAGCTCAAGGTCTACACTTCCTTCTTAGATCTTAGGTTTTGAAATTTCTAGATTTGGCCTATAAGTGAGTTTCTGTGAAGATGACAACTTTGCAATGCAACTTTACAACTTTACAACTTTGCACTTCAAATGATCTTCAAGTCTTCAACCTAAATCTACAAACATAAACATGCAAGAGAGGAAAAACTTGTTGATTGTTAATAAATGGGGGTTTCCCTTGGTCAAACCCCTTGTTGGTAATTAAACCTTGGAATGAAATGGAATAATGAAGTAAAATGATGAATGGACAAAATTCTATGTTGCAACTCACCAAACCCTTATTGTGAAATCTGCAAACTTAAGTGAAGTGGCTATCTTGAATGTAGATCTTGAATCAAATGAATGCTAGATAGATCTTGACTTGAATTTCTTGCTTGAATCAAAAGCCTACATCACAAATTTTAGCTCAAAACAACACATGATGAAAGAACATACTTGATATGATGGTTGAATCTTGATGATGGCTCCAAATGATTGATGAATTGCTCTTGAATGATCTTGATCTCATAAAATTTCCTTAGGAATGCTCATTCAACTTGATATATTCCTTGGATGATAAAATGAGTTAAAGAACCTTGTATTTATACTTATCCATGCTTAATATCCTGAAATTACACCACACCAAGCTAACATATGAATTCATTAATTAAAGGAGGATAAATCCCACCAAGATAATTTGAAATTAAATCCTAGAAATAATGTAAGGGGTACTAAGATGCACTAGGTGGTGTCTTAGTCCTTAGGCATGAAACTTAGGGCAAAGACTCCAAAAAGGGGCCCATTTAAGGTGCCTCTAAAATCAGGGTTTCAAGACCTTTGGGGGACAAAGATGCTCTAGGTGGTGTCTTAGTCCTAACCCAAAAATGAAGGAAACACAACTAAAATCATTAAATTATGATTTATCCTTTGATGTTTGTCAAGATTAACCATAAAAAGATATAACATATTAGGCTTGTGGATGAAAAATAGGACCAATTAAGACATAAATAAGAATAAACAAAGCAAGGTGGACCCAAAATAGTGTGAAAGTGTAAGTTTATTCATTTTCCTATACTACATTTAGCCCCCACTTTAGTGAGAGGATGAACTTGCTTCAAACTCACACTAAAGTAGCCAACCAAACAATCAAGAGGGGTTGAAATGTACAAATGCTAGTAAGATAAGATGACAATAACCAAGAGGGTGGAAAGCCCCCAAGATCAAGATCCTATGACAATACAACATAGGGACAAAGGGAAAATGATATATCAAGCTTTGACTGGTCATCCAATGTGTTGTGGACCAGGTCTAGGCTGTTTGTCCAAAAAAGGTTTACAAGTGGAACACGTTGTCCACTATGCAAACAAAATGCATGCTCATAAGGGCTAGTGAAGCTAGTTGTACACTAGGTGAGCTCCAAGGATCCATATCAAAGCCATATCTCCATGAATATGATAAGGACAAAGAAAATGCATGCTCAAAAGGGCTAGTGAAGGGTAAACCCACAAAAGTGGTTTACAATTTGAGTGAGGAAGGAAAAGTGGCAAAAAATGACCCCATACAAAAAAAACTGGTTTTGGGGGTTCTAATGAACCCTTTGGTTTGAGCGAACCAAAAAAGGGTTCGAATGAACCTTGGTTCATGCTAACTAGTTAAATGCAAGGTGGGCCCCACTCCTGCCAAAAAACCAAAGAAAAACACTTTATGGGGGGGGGTTTGCTCAAACCCCCACTAGTTATCTCAAACCCCCTAAATCCCACCTTTGCATCCTCTGGCATCAAAAAAGTCCAAATTTTTGTGTTTCGAAGCTTGGGTTGAGGATGAAAATGAAGGATACTTCACAAACCCAACTGGAATCAAGTAGTCCTCAGAACAATCTATCCAATGACTATAATTTTAATATGTTTTGGTTTTATTATGTATTTGCTTTTTAAGTTTTATTAAACATAGGTTTTTCACTGAAAATCAAGCTGTCTATTCTACACATGTGGAAAAATAGCAGATTATCAAAAAAATAAATTGAATTTTGATACATACAAAAAAGTTACGTGTTATATAGTCACACTATTTCTGAATTGTAATTGGTTTGATTTCAAAACTTGATTAAAGAAAAAATATTCAATAAAAAACTATCTAGCTAGGTGGAAGCACTAGATATCGAAGTTACAAATCTAAATTTGAAAGAATTAGAATTTTATCCTTCATGGAAAAAAAATTATGCATTATACAGTGAGTGTCACTTTTTAAAAATGTTGTTTTTTGAAAAAAAACTAGTTTTTGGGGGAGATGGAAAAATAAGTGCAATATGATTCCAAATTTTTTGAAAAAGCAATATTTAGAATCTACAGAAAAAATTCCATGAAACTCTAGTTTGCATCATCTTCAAATTCCTCATGCTTTAGCTGCTATAGGTGCCCGAAAGTGAAGATTTAGTTAAAAAATAATAATTTTAGTGTCCAGTTTAGCCAAAAATTGTAAACCACTATTGTGGGATCACCCTAAATCTAGTTGTCCACTAGGTAAGCCCTAGGAAAACATATCAAATCCATACCTCCATGAATTTAATAAGGTACAAAAATGCAACACAATAAGAAAGAGGGATGTTCGAAGGGATTTTGCTTAGTTCATGCAAGGTGTCATCTTAGGAACATTGTGCCTAATGTCTCCAAGAGAGGACAAGTCAAAGGAATATCACACTCTTGAAGGAAATAAAACCCAATGATAGCACCAAGAAAAGGAAACATTGCAAAAAAAAAAGAAAATCACACAATGAAACATGAGTGTCAATGTATACCCCCACTTTAAAGTGGTTGCTAACACCATTGCTATGAGAAATTGCTTTAAAGTAGAAGAAGACATGAGAGCTTATTCGAAAAGCCCTATGCCAAGTCATATATTTCCAATAAGCTATGTCATGAGAAGGGAATGGGTCACCCCCAAAATGTATAACTCAGTACGTCACATGTTAGCCAACTTAAGGAATGTCATCCACATCCCAAGCTTGCTTGTACATATACATGGAAGGCAACCTAAACTAGCCAGAAGAGACAATGACAAGTGACATACGAGGAGAAGGCTACCTAACCCCTTGCCCTTGCTTAGTGTAGGACAAGGGTGAGCTGAAATGATTGATTTAAGAACATTCTATAGAGAAAATCATTATCAATTAGAGGAATTAGGTTTCCCCACATAAGGAAGAGCACCAAAATCCTTAAGATATTGGATTTTACTACACAAAGCCTTGCATTCATTAGTAGCATGACCATGGAGTCTATGATATGCACAAAATGAACTTTTGTTGTAAATTTTTTTGCATGTTCTTAGAGGGAGAGATATCAAATGATCTTGGAGGAGTCTCGACAAGATAATTTCTTGATCAAAAGTAGAGAATGTTTCATTATTTTGTGGTAAAGAGATCTCTTTCTTAGTACAAGATTTCATTCTTACACAAGACTCTTTAGATTGCGAGATTGTGTTCTCTTCTTTAAAGGAAGGTGTAAAATCTAACGAATTTGAATCATTAGTGTTTTGCATAATGATATTAATGTTAAGCAAGGACCTTTTTATTTCATTCAAAGGATAACAATCAAGACCACTAGTGTCTATCAATTCAGGATGCACTAATGTTAAAGTCGGCTTAGGGGAATCTTTTGTTAGAATGTTGATATTAAGTGAAGGCTTGTTTTTGTCTTTTGAGGCACAATAACCAAGACCATTAGTATTTTCTTGCATGTGAGGCTCTATAGGGACATTGATACCTTGTTCATTTGTTCCACATCATTTTCCACTATAGCCAAGTTGTTTCATCATTTCATAACCTTTTCCATAAATATTCTTCATTTCTTTTGGATTTGGTGGTTGCTCTTGATTAATTTCATCAATTTTTTTTGTGTAAGTTGTTATTTGCTCTAAAGTGGTTGAGGTGGATGCTTTCAAAGGGTTGGCCAAATTTTGTGTTGACATTACCACTTTTTCTTTTCCCTTTTCAGAGTCTATTTATTATCTTGTATTCTCTCATGAATGTTGGTTCAAAATTCAAAGATCCCAAATCATCTAGTGATATTATTGTGAAGGGTTTAGGACACCTATCTTTTTGTTGTTCTTGCATGGGTTCTACTTATGTAGTTTGTGTCAATGTTGCTAAAGGATTCTCCTTGTTTATCTCAATGTTTAAACAACTGTTTGGATTAGGGTCTAATTTGAGTGTGTACACTTTGTTGTTGTAAATATACTTCATTTTATGATGAACAGTATAAGGCACCCCTTTCATTACATGAATCCATTGTCTTCCTAAAAGAAGATTGTATGAAAGATCATGAGGCATAACTTGGATCAGTGTTTCTAATGTGGCCTTTCCAGCTTTAATACAAAAATTGATTACACCAAGCAGTTGTTTTCCCACATTATCAAAGCCATTAATAGATAAAGAGGTAGGTTGGATTTTTTATTTATCAACACCAAGCTTATCCAAAAGGTTTGCACTACACACATTTAAGGCTAAGCCATTGTCAACAAGGGTTCATTTTATCCCTGTGTTATTATATTGAGCTATGATCATGAAAGAATCATTTTGTTTTTACACTTCCAAAGGAGGGAGTTCACTTTGGTGGAAAACAATGTCAACATTTTTTCCTTGAATCATGGTTGCTATGTTATTCAGTTGCACATTAGAAGGGATAGAAACTTGTTGTAAGAATGTTTGAAGCATAGTATGATAATTAGGTGAATTCTGAATTTGGTCCCATAGGGATATCTTTGTAGGAGTATTCTTAAGTTGTTCAAAAAGATCATAATCCTTCCCATAATGTGAAGTTAAATGAGGGGCACTAGGTATAATGGGATTAGGAAAAGGTAAGGTTTTTGGGGTTGGTTGTCTTGGTTGTGGATTGTTTCTAGTGTTATATGTATGAGCAACAATATTGTAATTTGGTTGTTGCAAAACATTTTTCTTAGGTGGTTCGAGGATAAGGACAGGTTTGAACTTGTGGTTTTTGATAGGGTGGATAAATGATAAGTTTAGGCTTGGGAGAGTACATCAAGGGGTATCTAATGTGCATAGCCTTAGAAGAATTATCCTTGTTTTCTTGATCTATTAGTGTAGAGGAGTCTAATGTTCATCATCTTCATCTAGGGATTTTCTATTGTCAATGTTCTCATTTTCTTCCACCATTATATCTTCCCTACTAGGAGAGTTTTTAGGAGAACTACAAACCAAATGTTCTTGACATTCAAGGATTGGTTCTTCTAAGATGAATTCATCACATGTAAGGGAGTTATCAATGGCTGAATTTTCTTGTTCATCAATGATGTTGTTGTCTTGTTCCATAATATTTTTCTCATGACTTTAATTGGTTGTATTTTCTAACACCAAGGCATCTTCCTCACAACTAGGAGAGATAATAGGATAAGTACAAATGTAATTATCATATTCATTTGTAATTTCATTCCTTTTTCTTATAATTTCTTCTAAAATAGGATAGGTATTGGAATGATCACAAAGAGGGTTGTGATAGATCTTAATGTTTTGATCATCCAACACTAACATATCTTTACTTACACTTTGATCCTCTAGAACATTATCACAAGGGGTGAAGATGTTGGGATATGAATGTAGACTAGTTGAAGTTTTAGTGGTTATGTGGTCATCATGATTACCTATGGTCGTTTCTTCTTTTTCATCAATGTCTTGTTCACTAAGAGAGTTAAGAGGAGAGAAACAACTAGGAATCTCAAAACTCTCATTTATTGGTTCTTCTAACACCAAAATATCTTCTTCACAAATAGGAGAGATATTAGGAGAAGAATGAATATGATTGTTAGGATTTTCCAAGGTTGTATTCTCTTTCACTAAAAAACTATCATATGGAGGTGATATGAACTTTTTCTTAGAATGCCTAGAAAGGTAAGGTACTAACATTATTTGACCAAAAATGAAAAGAACTTTTAACCATCTCATGGAATGCTTTAATAATGTAAATGATGTATGTCCAAAGATGAAAAATATTTTTATCCAATGTATAAAAAACTTTAAGAATACTAATAATATATATCCAAAAATGAAAAGCGTGCTTTTATCAAACTCATGCAAAGTTTTATGAATGTAAAAATTGTATATGAAAAAGTGAAAAATACATTTATCCGTATTATGCAAAGTTTCAGAAATGTGATAATTTTTTATATCTAATGATGCTTGTAATTGAAATGATTTAAAAAATGATAGCCCTAAATTGATGTTTTTGAACTAGTTGCATAAAATAGATGTTCCCAAAACTTTCTAGACTTATAGTATATGTTACCAGGAGGCTTAGGAAGCATAGAAAAGTGGATTTAAATGTTGAAAAACTATATCTTCAAACTCATTAGGGACTAAGGTGATAGTAAGGGTGTCTTGGTCCTACTGAAGGAATTTGAGGTTCCAGAAAGTAGAACAAGCAGCAAGCAATCTAGACAAGATTCTGAGAAAAAAATCAATAGAGGGACTAAGACTCCAGTAAGGGAATTTTAGTCCCAATAGAGGTTTTTGTCAGAAAAACAAAAAAAATTGAGTTGTTAACAGTGTTCCTAGGTTGCCTACCTAGGGACTTGATGTTTAGATATAGAAAAGGGTGCAAATAAATGCAAGAAAAAGTGACTAGTGAAAAGCAATTGAATGCACAGTTGAATGATTTTTTTGTTTTGTTTTGAATGCAGTAAAAATGTTCCTAAATGCAATTATGATGATTAACAATGCAATTTTTAGTTTTTCAATGAGATAAAATGATGCAAGAAAGCAAAAAATGCACCCTATATGCACTTTCACTAGTACAAATGTGAGAAACCCTAGATGCACTTTCACTAATTCAAGTATGAGAAACCCTAGATGCAATTTCACTAATGGAAGATGCAATGCAAGAATAAATGCAACCTAGATATAGAACTTTAATGAACTCCAAATTAGAAAATAAATTCTCAAGAATGTTGGGTTCACCCAAATGAACCAAAAATAAAATAGGTGGGGGGTGATTTATACCTTCTATTCTCCTCCAATCATTCAATAATGTCCTAGGAACCCAAATTGGATTGACTATCGACCTCAAAGGTGAGTCAATTCTCAACAAGGAAGACCTGGGAGGGGCTTCTTTTAGGCTTTGAATGGTTCACCACCAAGTAAAGCTTGGAAAAGACAACTGAACATTCAACATACAAAGCTAATAATGCAAGCCAAATGATGAGTGCAAATGAAAAAATTAAGTAGCAAGTTAGGATGTATGTACCTAGGAAGTCTAGAAATGTGATGAGGATTCTAGAAATGCAAAAATGCTATCAAAATATGCTAGGGAGGACTAAGATTCCCTTATTTTTGTCTTAGTCCCACTGCTATTTTTTGAGGAAGATGTAGAATCTTCATATTTCAGAAAAAAATCTAGAAGAATCTTTGAAAAATTCCACTTGGAGGACTAAGATGCCCTTGCTTCTGACTTAGTCCCATTTCGAATTTCTAAAATCTTAGAATGTGATCCTGAGGCTCAAGGTCTACACTTCCTTCTTCTCAGATATCAGGTCTTGAAACTTCCAGATCTGGCCTATAGGTGAGTTTCCGTGAAGATGACAACTTTGTAACTTTGCAAATTTTCACTTCAAATGATCTTCAATTCAACCTAAATCTACAAACACAAACATGCAAGAGAGGAAAAAATTGTTGATTGTTAGTAAATGGGGGTTTTCCTTGGTCAAAACCCTTGTTGGTAATTAAACCTTGGAATGAAATGGATTAATGAAGGGAAATGATGAATGAACAAAATTCTATGTTGAAAATCACCAAACACTTTTTGTGAAATATGTGAACTTGTGTGAAGTGGCTAGCTTGAATGTAGATCTTGAATCAAATGAATGCTTGATAGATCTTGACTTGAATTGCTTGCTTGAATCAAAACCCTACATCACAAATTTTAGCTCAAAAACACACATGATGCAAGAACATCCTTGATATGATGGTTGAATCTTGATGATGACTCCAAATGTTTGATGAATTGCTCTTGAATGCTTTTGATCTCATAAACTTTCCTTAGGAATGCTCATTCAACTTGTTAGATTTCTTGGATGATAAAATAAGTGAAAGAACCTTGTATTTATACTTATCCATGCTTAATATCTTGAAATTACACCACACCAAGCTGACATATGAATTAATTAATTAAAGGAGACTAAATCCTACAAAGATTTAAATCTCAAAAATAACCTAAGGGGGACTAAGATGCCGTAGGTTGTGTCTTAGTCCCGAGGCATGAAACTCGGGGAACAAACTCCAAAAAGGGGCCCATTTAAGGTGTCTCTGAAATTAGGGTCCCAAGACTTTTAAGGGACAAAGATACCCTAGGTAGTGTCTTAGTCCCAACCCAAAGATTAGGGACACAACCAAAATCGTTAAATTATCATTTATCCTTTGATGTTTGTTAGGATTAGCCATAAAAAGATATAATTTATTAGGCTTGTGGATGCAAAATAGGACCAATTAAGACATAAATAGGGATGAAAAAAGCAAGGCAGGCCCAAAAAAGTGTAAAAGTGCAAGGGTATGCATTTTCCTACACTACACCTACAACCAATGTTATTGATGTTGTTGATGGCCCAAAATAAAACATAAAAATAATGGATGAAGGCTTAGAAAAGATACAAGACTTTGTGCTTGCCAAAACATGAACATTAGTATCGTTTCTACTTTACAAAATCTAAGGAAAATTCTTAAAACTAAACACGGAATACAAATTTTCTATAGCTTCGGTTGCTTTCTTCATGAAAACTTAAAAAATCAAAAGAATGATAGCATACATGCCTTAGTCAAATTTATTGAAGCTAAACCTCGTAAGGACTCAACCAAAATGCCCCTTGATATTTCTTTCTCACAAAAAAGACATAATCAAAATGCACTCAATGGTCATCTTTATATAGCTCGATGAATTGGTGACAAGCCTACTAATGGGATATTAATTGATCCCATCTATGCAGAGAACATGATCACTATAGAATTCCTATTTGTGCATGAAAAGGTTATCAAGACACATATGAAAAATTGAAATCATGGATCAAAATGCATAATGGTTTTTCTTATCCATTGATGGGCTCGATAAATCTCTTCATAAAATTTAGACCAAAAACACTAAATGTCTCATTCACCATCATCCTGTCAATGGACCAATTTCATGTGAAGTTAGGCTATGCATGGCTTCACTCCATGAATACCATCCTATCAGTTATGTATAAATGTCTAAAGTTTCACTTTATCAATCAAATATTTACTGTGCACCATAGTGGCTTTAATCTCATGTCATCTTGTGGAAACTTTTCATTAGATTTCTTCTAGCTCGAGCCTATTGAACCTATTAGACCTCATGAGGAATACTTTTTAAAATTATATCAAAAGTTTAAGTAAAAGTTCATAGCACAATTATCCCTTAGAATTATGCCTCAACCTATGATTGAGCCGCCTATCCTTGATGAAACCATGATTGAACCAAAAGGCCTTCCAAAAATCTAAAATTAGCCTACTATTTCATATAAGAGACCATGAGACAACCAAAACAATCCTGTTGTTCCTCCTAAAATCAAACAAGTTTACAAATCCAAAGAAAAAGTGGTTGAGAAACCTCCTATAGTTCCTTCCATTCCTCCCCTAAGGGAAGAAAAGAAACCTATGGTTGAAAAACCCACTCCTACACAATCATAAATAAATAATAGATTACATAGAAACCAAAATGCTAGAGAGTGTAGGTGTAGACATCATGCTATTGCTCATATGTTACAAACTAAAGAAGAAAAAATCAACATAGAAAATCAAAATCGAAACTTATCTCCTGCAAGGCATGATGCCTCTTCACCCTCATCGCAATGTAAACAAGAACCTTCTAGAGACATTATCATTCAACCTCCTATCATGATTAATCTAGATGATGGCACTGACATTGCAAATATTGATGACCAAGTGCATAATGATTTGAATTCATTGTTATCCTCTTCAATGAGCTTAAATGATAATTCTCCTAAAAAGAGTGTTGAACTTGGTGCCTGTCCTAGTTCAACACTTCACATTGTCCCTTTAGCTAGTTTTCCACCTTTTTCATATACAAAACAAGATTGGGATGTAGACGACTTGCTATAGGTTGACTTGCATGTGCCTTACTAGTATTTTTTTTTCTTTGTTTTATTTTTCATGCTTCTTTATGTAATTGCATGTGCATAATGTGATCCCCCATACTGTTTCATTTGATTTATCTCCCTCTCTTTTTGTGCATTCCTCTATATGTACCTACATTCTTCTCTATATCATAAACATTTTATCTTTTTCCCTTATCTTGTGTTTTCCTTTTGGGGATGATGCAAGGCATTGAGACATTTAGGTCTCTTCCATGTTGACCCAAAATTATTTTTCTTTCATTTCGCTCTTTTTGTGTCATTCTTCCAATTCTATGAGTATTTGGGGATGATGATGTTTCTAAGCTCTATAACAACATTGTAGCAAAGATATATTGACCTCAAATCCATAGATCCTTATGTATTTTTGGGAGAAACCTCTCCTTTTTTCATGGCATAAGTTTATTTCAAAAACATATGAGTTGGAATAGGGATTTTTGAATAAGCTCTCATGTCTTAGCTGGAGTGAACATTGGCTAAGTTTTAAAGCAATTTCTCACAGAAATGTTGTTAGCAACCGCTTTAAAGTGGGGGCATACATTGATAATATCTTTTGACATTTCTCATGTTCCATGGTGCGATTTTGTTTCTTCTTGTGATGTGTCCTTCTCTTAGTGGTGTCATTGGGTTTGATTTCCTCCAAGAGTTTGATATTTCTTTGGGTATGACTTTCCTCTTAGTGGTGATACGACACACTACATTCCCTAAGTTACAAATATTTTACTTTTGATTTATCCTCTTTTGGAGACATTAGACATGATGTTCCCTAAGAAGAAGACATTACATGAACTAAGAAAAATCCCTTTGAACAAATTTTTTTTACTAGCATTATTGTTCATAAGTGTTAGCATAATGCATCTTGTTAGCCTTATGAATCTCAAAAACCTAAATTCAAGGCCACCAAGAATAAAGCACCTTGCTTGCCTATGGATCATTCCCTTGTTCATAGGTGTTTAGAATAATGTAGCTTGTTAAGCCCTATGAAGCTTGAACTCTAAATTCAAGGCCACATATCATAACACACCTTGATTTCCTATGGAGCCTTGCCTAGCATTGTGGTGCCTTATTGAAGTTTTTAGGAGGATAGCTTTGATATGGTATGGGAGCCTAATATGATTCTCTCATTTGCCTCCCTTTTCAGATATTGACCTAGTGGATAGCCTAAGGTTCCACTACCCCTGAGTGAGCACAAAAAAATGAAACTTATGGCTTAGATGTGTTCCACATCGTGTTGGACCATCTAGGCTTGATCTTCCTAGTCTTTGATGTTGTATGATTGTGTATCTTTTTCATTGTTGCATATATAAGTTTCTTGAATGTCTACTTTAGTGTGAGTTTGACATGGAGTCATCCTCTCACTAATGTGGGAGAAAAATGTTTTGTAGGAAGAAGTACCCATTTTTCACACTTAATTTGAAAATAGTTAATAATAAAATGAGCTTAATTATGCCTTAATTTAGTGTTGTAATATGTTTTTCATATTCACATTAAATTTAGGGCCCTTTTAAATAAAATGGACTTAATTGTGCTTTATTTTTTATGTTGTAAGGTGTACCTTTACACTTTCACATTAATCTAGGGATTTATTAATTAATTGAGGTTAATTTTTCTTAATTGGCCCCTTTAATTCAAATCCAAGCCTAATTAAATGTAAATTTTGAGGGATAAAACCTAACATTCATAAATGCCATTTCACAACACTTAACTTTGAAAGATGTGTGTCCTAGGTAAGTGACCTAGGAACCATTCACCATAGGGCGAATGGGTCCTCACTTAGTTTTAGGAAGCTATTTTTACATAATGTTTAACATTTCCCGATGTGTGTGCTAGGTAAGTGGTCTAGGACCCATTCACTCTATGCCGAATGATTCCTCACTTAGACCTATAACCCCCCTTTTGAATATGTTTTTGGTGATATTTTAATGATTTCAAATCCATAATTCAATTTTTTCTTGTGATATTTGAATTTCGGGAATTAATGTTAAGATACATATAAATACAAGGTTATTTCACTATGTTTCACCTAGCAAACTCAAGTTATCTTAAGAGTACTTTGACTAGAGCATTCAAGAACAATTTCTAAGGCATTCAAGGGTAGATTTGAAGAAGATTATTGGATCATGCATGTTGTTTGAGATCATATGTTGATGTAGTGTTCAAGATCAACCCAAACATATTCAAATGAATTATCTCTAATCAAGTTTCATGATCAAGATCTACATTCATTGAGGCCACTTCATGCAAGTTTATATCTATTTGTACTCCAAGGTTTCAATCAAGGTTTGGTGAGTTGTTATATATTGTTGTTCATTCATCATTCCTTCATGATTTTATTCATTTCAAGGTTTAATTAGTAAAATGGGGTTTGACCAAGGCAAACCTTATTCCCTAACAAAACAACATTTTTCTCTCTTTGATGTATGATTTCAGATTTTAGGTTGAAGATCAATTGGAGAGAAAAATTGAAGAAAGCTGCAAAGTTGTCAAAGTTGTAGAAAAAGTTGTCAAATCATGAAACTCTTCTACATGATGTAAATTTCTGGCTTTTCTATAGTGAACAACTAGAATCAAGGAGTATAGATTGAGCAGAAGAGAACCTAGAAAGCATTTTCTAGGAGCCCTAGTCAGGACCATTTGCCATAGGGAAAATGAGTCCTCAATGAGGTCTGAAAAAACATCTTTGGTGATATGTACACAACTTTCTCACCCTTCCAGATCTGCATTTTGATAGTTAGTTCTAATATTAGTTTTCAAATCTATCTTTTATAGCACAAATTTTGAATTAAACTAGAAAAATACATGCATCATACCCCATTTGTTATCAATCCATTTTTATCCTGCCACCATTTATTTTTCTATATTTCATTAATTATCCTAAATCAAATCAAATTGGGTGTTAATTAATTATTTTAGTTGGAGGATTTGGGGATAAGGATAAAAATATATATATATTTTTATAGCAAAAGTGGAAAGCCACTGTAATTTATTATATATATAAATAAATATTACAAAAAATTGGTTCAAACGAGCATATCGGTAGGAAAGAACTAGGAAGAAAACCTCTGGTTGTAGCTCGATTATATACAAAAAGTTCTTACAAAGACACTAGCCACCCTGAGAAGCACTAAGTTCAGGACAAAAGGATAAAAGTAATTGTAAGAATTGGCTATGAAGGTAGCCACCCAAGATCTAGAGGCCTAATAGAAAGCACAAGCATAAGAGAGATAGAAGCAATATGACAAGAATAAACTATATTCTACCAATAATGCAAATATGATGGAATGAGCAAAAGTACATAGGAGACCCCTTGGTTATATAGCCAAGGTGAGAACATAGAAGGGCATAAGATTATGACAAGTTTCGTAATCTTATGAGATGAGACAACTATGAAAATCTATCACTCCACCTAAAGTGGAAAAATGATAATGTGATAATCACCACAAAAGGTGGATCACCCACAAAAGGTGGAGAGATAATCACATGACGTGTCCACAAAAGGTGGAAGTGATAAAGTAATGACATGTCAAGTCCACCAAAAGTGGAAAATATCCAACAACCTCCTATGTGGTCCCTAAGTAAACTTAACTAAGGTGCAATAATGACCTAGGACAAGGTACAACACATTTAATTACACCAACACCCCCCCTTAAGTGTAACTTAGGGAGAATGTACACAAATGCAAACAATGCAAGATGGGTCCCAGCTACTACTCCATGTTAGGTACCCATGTACATATGCAATGCAATCTCTCATAAAGTAGAGAAAAGGAGAAAACCACGTGGGAAAAAACTCCCCCCCAAAAGAGAGATGAATCAAAACAAGAACTAAACTCAAAAAGATGAGAAAGAAAAACCTCGAGTGAGGAAAAAGGCCCCCCCCAAAAGAGAGAATGAAGAAGTCAAGTGACCTCCTCAGAAGAAACATCCTACACCCCCAAGAGAGCTCACAAATGATGATAGATACTCTCAGTGAAGGGTTTGGTGAAGATATTTGTAACTTTCTCTGCTATAGTACAATACTGCAAATCAATGATCTGCTCCTGTATCAGCTCCTGAATGTAGTGCATATGAATCTTGATGTGTTTGGTCCTCTGATGGTGAACTAGATTCTTCGAGATCTAGATGGCACTCTGATTGTCACAATGAATGACTGTAGGACATGGAATAGTGAAGCCAAACTCAGTGAGAATGTTTTGAAGCCAAATAGCCTCAGTAGCGGCATTAACAACCCCTCGATACTCAGCCTTAGTCGAAGAAAGAGCAATAGAATGCTGCTTCTTACTCTGCCAACAAATGGGGCCTGAACCAAGATGAATGTTGTAGCTAGAAGTGGACTTATGATCATCAAGATCGCCAGCCCAATCAGAATCTATATATCCCACCAAGGTAAGTCCTATACCTGCAACATAGTGAATCCCATGATGATGTGTACCATGTATGTAATGCAAGATGCGTTTGGATGCTTTCCAATGAAGCTCATGTGGTTCCTACATAAATCGTGAAACCATGCCAACTGCAAAGGAGATATCAGGGCATGTGTGAGTCAAGTAGATGAGACTCCCAACAAGATAATGATACAAAGTGGCATCAACAAGTGGAGTAGAACACTTAGCCTTAAGCTTGACTCCTGAAAGAAAGGGAGTCAGGGAAGGCTTACAATCAGCCATGTGAAACTGAGCTAGAAGATCAAGAGAACACTTGGGCTGAGAAAGAGAAATCCCAGAAGTTGACTGAGTGATCTCAATCCCAAGAAAATAGTGAAAAGGCCCAAGTCAGTCATAGAAAATTTGTCCTGCAAAGCTAATTTGACACTGCCAATGATGGATGAGGTACTCCCTGTAATGATCAAGTCATCAACATAGAGCACAAGTAGCAAATGAGAATCATCCTATCGCAAAATGTAGACATTTGGATATGAATGAAACCTCGTGAATTTTGCTGAGAGAAGAAAGGAATCCATCTTGGCACACCAAGCCCTAGGGGCCTGTTTGAGGCCATAAAGAGACTTCCTCAATCTGCAAACCAAAGAAGAATCATGTATGAATCCCTGTGGCTGCTCCATGTAAATCTCCTCATGAAGATCCCTATGAAGAAATTCACTCTTCACATCCATCTAATGTACAACCCAACCATGAGCTGCAACAATAGCAAGTGTCAAGTGAATGGAGTTCATATTAGCAACGGGTGCAAAGGTCTCAGTATAGTCAACACTTGGAACCTGTGAGAAACCTTTTGCCACAAGCCGATCTTTGTATTTATCCACACTTCCATCCACTACATACTTAGTCTAATATATCCACTTAATTCAAACCATCTTTCTCCCCTTAGGAAGAGGAACCAAATCCCATGCGTGATTCCTCATCAATAAACTATACTCTTCCTCCATTGCTAAATCCCATTCAGGAATGCCTGAAGCCTCCTTAAAGGATTGTGGATCTAAATCACTAGCAATATAAGCATGTGAAAAATATTGATGTTGTGACCAAGTCCTTTGAGTATCTAAAGGATCCTCGACAAGAGAACCTACTAACTCAAGAGTCTATTGAGCCCAATGAGGTCTAGTAGCAGATGAAGGATGAGGTGCCTCAACTGCAAGTGGACCTTGCGAAGGTGTGATCCTGCGAGTCAAAGTTGAGGAAGAATTATCGTCTAGTCACTATCATCACTTTCCACTATGGAGGAAGGAAGAGGAGGATTAGAGGCCAAGCTAGGAGAGCTTTCCTCAAAGTGAACACTCCTCTCAATGAATAACTCATGTGTCTCTAGATCTAGAAGTCTATATGCCTTAACACCTTCAGGATATCCAACAAAGATGCAAGGCCTACTCTGAGGTTCCAATGCCTTGCACTTCTCTGGAGGTATGCATGCCTAAGCTGGACAACCAAAAACTCTGAAGTGTCTCACAATCAATTTTCTACCACACCAAGCCTCAAAAGGAGTCATACTTCAAAGCTTTATGGGGAACCTGATTTTGGATGTGAGTGGCACAATTGATAGCTTCTACCAAAAATTGAGGACCAAGAGATTGAGCATGAATCATGCAGCTAGCCATCTCCTTAAGGGTTCTATTCTTCCTTTCAACAACACCATTTTGTTGTGGAGTGTATGCAATTGAATGCTGAAGATCAATCCCCTCAAGAGTACAAAATTCCTCAAGTCTATTGTTCACATATTCCATTCCATTGTCTGTGTGAAGTATCTTGACTTGCTTCCCTAATTGCTTCCCAACATGAACCTTGAAGGCTAGAAATCTGTCAAACACTTCACTCTTGTGAACAAGAAAGTAGACCCATGTGAAGTGAGAGTAGTCATCAATGAAGGTGAGGACATAGTAGGCCTTGCTAAATGATGGCACTAGAAATGGTCCTGCTACATCATTGTGAACTAACTGAAGAACTTCCAAAGATCTCCAAGACTTCCCTTTTTCAAACTTCTCTTCTGGATGCTTACCCATAGAACAACCTGAACACACACCTTCTGAAAAGATGATTTGAGGGAGTCTTGTAACCATATCCTTGGAGCTAAGCTGCAGAAGATATCAGTAGTTGATATGTCCAAACTACTCATGCCATAGCTTACTTTCTGGATTTGAATGAGTGAGAAAGGCTATAGAAGGAGACTTAGGCACAAAGTGGGAGAATGAGTAAAGCCGTGTGTTGTGATTGGCTTGTCCCACTGCAACCAAGGCATCATCCTTAAGTTCTTTGACCACAACTGAATCTGGTAGAAACTCAACTTTCTTGCCATCTCCAAAGTGAGTGATTTGGTAGATTGAAAGAAGATTGGCACTCAAGTTAGGAACATAGAGAACATTCTCAAATGTTCCATTATCCATGTCAATCAAACCTTCGCCTTCAACTTCCACTTGAGTATCATCTCCTATGAAGATGTGAGGTACCTTATATTGCTCCAAAGAAGAAAACTGTTCCCTTGAAGAACCCATATGACGAGTGGCACCCGAGTTAAGTATACATTGTTGTGAAGAACTTGAAGTAGCCACAAATGCTTGCCCTTTTCCTTTTGATTTTGCGGAAGTGGAAGGAGATGAATCCTTCTTCTTCTAGGCAGATGGAAAATTGATGTTGTTCTTCTTGATGATGTTTGTCAACTCATCAATTTGCTTAGTGTGGCAATGATGCTCATCATGACCAACCCTCTTGCAATATGAACAAGTTGGTCTCTCCTTCTTGCTTGAATTTCCCTTCTTAGGAGAAGATGATGAATTCCCTTGTGATGAAGAATTCCCTTGTTTTGGAGAGGATGATTGTGCTTTATCTTGTTGTGTCTTTGGCTTAGATTTCTTCTGTTTCTTGTTGGAACCCTTTCCTTGAGTCCCTTGATTCCCTTGATTAGCCACCAAAGCTTTTGACTTTGAAGACTTGAGAATCCCCATGCTTATCAACTTTGCTTGCTCTAACATCAACATTTCTGTAAAAGCATCAAATGATGGCATAGTGAAAGAACTACCAACTGTCAAGCGATGGGTTTGGAAGCTACAAACAAATGCTGCATATTCTGATGGAAGTTTTCCCAACAAATTGTAGACCAACTATGCATCCATCTTATCAATGCCACAATCCTTAAGCTGTGCTCTTAGCTCATTTTCCTTAGTGACATAGTCTTGGATTGTATCAAAATTCTTGGGATCTAAGATTGTGAGATCATTATCAAGCAAATAACCTCTAATCTCATCAACTTGGCCATATAATTGACCAAACTTTTCCCAAGCTTCTTTAATTGTTTTACACTTTTCAATTTGAAAGATGAGATCTTTTGATACATATTTCCTTAATGTTCCAAGAGCCATAGTATTTTTAGTGAGCCAATCCATATGAGCATTAGGATCAACTTTAGGATCATATGGTGCAACAACAGTTCCATGAATATAATGAGTTAATCCTTTTTCCATTAACTTACTCCATGCATCAATTTTCCAAGAAGCATAGTTATGTGGAGTTAACAAAGGAAACTTAGGAGAACCCATAGTAGAAAAATTAAAGAGAACAAGATAGAGAGAGAGGAAAAATCACACAAGAAA
Organism: Sequoia sempervirens; assembly: GCA_007258455.2. Classification (NCBI taxonomy): domain Eukaryota; kingdom Viridiplantae; phylum Streptophyta; class Pinopsida; order Cupressales; family Cupressaceae; genus Sequoia; species Sequoia sempervirens. Next base: position 18,735,649 of record VDFB02322083.1, on the reverse strand, counting down.
CCCCCCGAAATTCACTCAATCAAAGAACCCCTCCCCAAAAAGATGATTTGGCACTTTATAATTATTGCGTGTACAATGGCCACTTGCAAGCCAAGCAAAGTGGGCTTCTAATTTTCAATGTTTTACAACAGCCTTAAGTAGTCTACATTAGACTCAAATGACTGATACAAAATACCAAGCTAAGATCTTATCTTTACAAATGCAAAAATAGGCCAAAAATGACCAAGTGTTGAAAGTACAATTTTTGATCACAATCACTATAAACTAATAGCACCAATGTGAAGTTCAGAAAAAAATATACACTTTAAAAAAAAATGGCACCTGAAAAGGAGTTTGTATGAGCCTAAATGAAGCCTCAAAAGTTGCAAAAATGGTGACAATTAAGTAACACCTAAGAGAAAACGAATTTTCTGGAAAATCCATGCACCAAAATCAGAAAATAATTACACCACGGTGAAGTACACAAAAAAATAGCCCAAATAAAAAAAAATTGCACCAAAAAAGGCTTCAAAACGACCAAGATATGAGCCTTTGAAGTTGGACTGCAAAATCAAAAAGCTCAACCGTGAGGGGGTTAGATTTTTCGAAAAGTGGCTGATGCAGTACTGACGTCATCAGTTTACGACATTAATTTTACGGCCATATCACCATTGCAAGCATAATCTGGCTTATATTTGACAACCGTCAGCCCGTCACCGTCGCTGTCGCCTATTCACCAGAATCTTGCCTGAATATTCTTGTTGGTGCCGGAATATACCTCACTGAGAATTTGATGTCAGAATATTCTAAACTGCTAGAATTGCCACTAGTCATTATTTTGTGTTTGCTGGAATTTTGAGAATCCGGCCTCCTGTCGGTTGTGAGGGGTGGCGGGGACCACCCCGGTCACATGGATTCCCACTTATGCTACGGGTAGTGTTAGTACCTACAGTTGCAGGTACAATATGCAACTGTAGACTTAAATGTTTTTTTGTTTTGTTTTTTTTTTTTAATTTTGATTTTTTATAAAAAAAACTTTACAATAAATAAAAGCTGCGAAATAAATTTTTCATATATATATATATATATATTTTAAAAAAAATATTTCGCAGAAAATACAATATTTTTTTTTTTCAAAAAATAAAATCGTACCCGACTATCATAATGGCTAGGCTGTATGGCTCGGCCAACAATTTTTTTTCCTTGACAGAGAACTTGCTCCGATTTGGACGAATTGGCAGTTGATTTATAGGTTTTTGGCCCTTCTGAGCATAATGGCGATGTCCTTTTTGGTTGAAAGTGCTCCAAAATGGTGGTTAGCTCCTAGATCTAGCAACCACCTCCAATCTTTAGCCTTTTGTAGATTTGGCCTACAATTTCCAACTGAGACAAAACAAAAGGAAAATCTGACTATCTTAGACACTCCAGACGCAATGGTGAGTTTAGATATGATGCAACAAGCTCCCAAAATGCACCTGCAATACAAGGCCAAAAATGGAACCCTCCAAGAATCTCTCGAAATGACTAACTAAAAGTACTCCAATAGCTTTGATACCATGTAAGAATTGGCTATGAAGGTAGCCACCCAAGATCTAGAGGCCTAATAGAAAGCACAATCATAAGAGAGATAGAAGCAATATGATAAGAATAAACTATATTATGCCAATAATGCAAATATGATGGAATGAGCAAAAACACATAGGAGACCCCTTGGTTATATAGCCAAGGTGAGAACATAGAAGGGCATAAGATTATGACAAGTGTCGTAATCTTACAACATGAAACAACTATGAAAAGCTATCACTCCACCTAAAGTGGAAAAGTGATAATGTGATAATCACCACAAAAGGTGGAGAGATAATCACATGATGTGTCCACAAAAGGTGGAAGTGATAAAGTAATGACATGTCAAGTCCACCAAAAGTGGAAAATCTCCAACAATCTCCTATGTGGTGCCTAAGTAAACTTAACTAAGGTGTAATAATGACCTAGGACAAGGTACAACACATTTAATTACACCAACAATAATTAATTAAATATAAATTTCTTTAATTAAAGGTGAGGGATAAAATTAAATGATGAATTCGATAAATAATAAATAATTATTTAAGTAGATAGTATAGGGTAAAGTTAGATGTGGTCAGGTATGAGCTAATCTAGGTGTCTATATGAACATTTAACCTTGATTCTTTTTTCTCCTTCGATTAAGTGGAAGTGAACTGCACCTAATACTACACTTGATGTGCTCTTTGCGATGTGTGATGGATGGTAGAATGTGTTTTCTTTGTAAACCAACAACATAATATTGGGATTAGGATGGTAGATCAAGAAAATGGTAGCAAAATGATATGATAGAAGTAGATGACCAAATGGATAATATGGTGATAAAATAAGAGTAGATGATGAAATGGGATGAGAGGCCTACAATCTATAAATTTTTTGAGGAAAACTAATGGCCAAGATGCATTTTTTAATAGAGGGCTATGATTTGAGGAAGATGGAGGTATGGATTGTGATTATAGTCATGTGACAAGTGTCGTATGAAGTGTAAGAGTAGGTGTGCTCATACATGTGTGATCACTTTATGTGTAGGAGGTAGGGTGGCTACACATATTTGAGGAGCATGCTCACAAATGTGTAAGCAAAGAGTAGGATGAGTAGGAATGCTCACACATGTGGGAGCATGAGGAGGGTAGGGACAATTGGTAAATGATGGTGAGTTTAGATTTTGATTCATGTAGATGGATTTACTGGAAAAGAATTAAAGTTGATATTGATTTAAATATTAAAAGAAATGATAATTATGAAGACTAATTAACCTAAACCAATTAATTAAGTAGGTATTAATTAATTAATTTAGTTAAAATATTTGGGGCATAAATTTAAACATAATTTAAAAAATTTAAATTCATTTAATTAAGGGCAAGGAATAAAGGTAAATGTTGGATAATTATTTATTTAATAAATGACAAGGATAGGGTAATGTCAAGTATGGTTAATTATGGATAAATTTACATGTTTACATATATAATTATTTGAACTTATTTAATATTTACAATAAAATGATTTGTTTAAATATTTGATGAAAAATAATTTATTTTAAACTTAGTTTTATTAAGAGTGGTAAATCCTTTTGACCCAAAGCTATGAACTGGTTGATGAGAAATAAATAGGTTCAATAACGATTGTTGGGAAATTCAATCTCTATCCAAAAATGACTTCAATGAATGAGATTCAAGGATTGTACTACAGGGAAATGAAAATATGATACTTATATGCAAATCTGAAATTAAGTTTCCTTAATATGGAAATACCATGACTAGATCCATCTTCTTTATGATGCCAAAAAAAAATCAACATAACATGCTTATAAACACTACCATATGTGAACTTATAACAAAAATAAATAAAAAATAACATTAGCATAAAATAGCAGCAATGAGACACAAATTAGAAACATAAGAGCATCATATAATATAGGATTTACATGGAGAAACCATTGTGGGAAAAAAATCCACCAAGAAGAGAGACCAAGTATGCATTATCATAAAATAAATGAGATTAAAATACAACCACTTCAATTCTCCTCCTTGCCTCCACCATGGCAGCACCTGTGTAACTATAAACAACCTCCTTATGCATCCACTTGTGCTTATTCCTATAGAGTAACACTACATTTAATAGTTCCTCCTTGATTCTACATCCAAGAGGCTGATTTTATAGATGTGTGAAGGCATCTAATGCACCAAAAAAGGTGCCCAAAGATGACCCTTCATTCCAAACATCCCCAAACTTTGGAAATCCTCCACAGAATATGAAAGGACACCTGTCTTAGCATCCAATACTTTTCCTTCAACTTGGGAACCCAAACTTGAGAAGATAAGCATTACATTAATTGTAATAAATGATGGAAAACCAAGTGACACCTGTTGCCTCTTTCCAAGAACCCACTTGGAGAATACCAAAAATCACTTATTTATCATTTCCTTTATATTTTATTATCCCATTCTAGGCATCCACATGTGGGGAAAATAATATCAAATATTTATGTCCACAACCCAACTTTATCGTTGCTAGTGAACCTATCACCCCTTATGAGTATATTAAAAACAATGGTGAGAATAATATTACAAAATATTTTTCCAATACACCCTAAGTTCCTAGGGACACTTTCCAAGGATGTTGGAACCATGATACATGACATAGGATTTACAAGGTGGATGTCATCTAATCCTAACATTGGCGAGGTCACAAGCGGGGGACCTCATCCCTAATATAAATTTTCAACATTTACACCCCAATGGGGTTTGAACCTTGATGGAAAGAATAACAACACAACTTAACCATCACACCATGCCACTATTGACATATTTTAAACTTAATTAAATAATTAAAAAAATTAATTAATTTGATTTTTTGGTGAAAGTTTATTAATTAAGATAAGATAAATTATTTTAATGAATGAATGTGTGATGATACTATATTTTCTACACCTCTTATATTACAAATCTATAATTTTTTAGATCATTCCTATTATAAAATAATTTATTTATTATTTTCATAATTATTAGATAAACCTTAACTTAATTAATTGCTACTTATATTACAAAGATAAGTTATTGTTTTTATATTAAAATTGTTTTTTCTTATTATTATTTTATCTTATTTAAATATAATTTTTGAGAGAAATACTTAACATATAACATATTGTTTGATTGCCCTTAAGATCCTCCACATGATAAATATCAATTTGTACTTGATATAAAACATTTAAATACTTGTAAAAGAAAATCTTTTATAAAATTTAATTTACTTCTATTTGTTTCCTCCAAAAATTTCACCTTATCTCATTTCACATTAGAGATTAAATACCAACTTATTTCTATAGTGAGACTATACGTATTCATTCAAGAATAATCAATAGACAATAATGCTACATAAAAATACAATTTTATTTATTTAATAATTATTTTATTTTATACAAAAACTATTTTACTTATTTTAACATTGCGAGAGTTTGATGAAATTTATATTTCTCATGCTTATAGAGAGGTGAATTTTGTGGCTGATTGGTTGGCAAATTTTAGGGTGATGTCGGCAAGGTTTTGGGAAGCGAATGATGTCCTTCCTATTGAATTAAGCACTCTAATTCATAATGACACACCTTAGGATGTTGGCGTTGGCCACCTCCTTAGCTTTCAGAATGTGTGAGCATTATGGAGTTTTATAGCTGATTAGACTCTTTGCATACACGATGCTTATTAGAATTTGTGGACATTCAAATCTGAGTTGTATGAGCCTCTTCTTCATAATTGCTATTAGTACTGTCCTTGATAGATGCACATGCTTTCTAGGTGTTCATATTCCTCTTGCCCCTTTTTTTTTCTATCTTTGTGTGTGGTTTCTCTCTACAAGTACTTCGATGATGTGTGGGGATAGGTGCATAATGAAGCCTCTTTCTTATGAAGACATCAAAGCCAATGCTAACGTCTGGGTTATTCTAGAAAGGGGTGGTGTGACCCCTTTCATGGAAAGGCTACATAGATTTAAGATGGACATTTCTAAAGATTTCATTGATGCTTGGCATGGACGTGTGCTTAGCATGTTTGGTAGGGATGCTACGATCAATGAATATTTCATTGCGGAAGTGATGGGATGTCGATGGAAGGTAGGAAATTCTATAGGGACAAGAATCTCTTGCAGTCAGCTAGGAAATTTTTTCTCTAGGACAGAGAAAGAGCTAAAATGGTTAGATTGGACTATGGTGGGTATGGTAGGATGTGGCAGTAGCAATGATGCGGTACTTTACCCTCGATGGAATATATATGGCACTATATGGTCATCATTTCATGCTACTAAATCACTTTTGACATGGTAAGCTTGTGTCCTTCCCATTTTACCTTTTGATGTCTTTGGAGGAAGGAATTTTGAGTTTCAGGAAGAACCCTAGAAATCCTTTTCTACATGAGGGTTTGATGTTACTCATTGTAGATTTTATTAAATCTAATTGCATTGTTGGATCTCCCCAGTGCCCTGTTTCAAAAAATAAGAGGAAAGGGAGTGGGAAATGTCAGATTGAGGAGATTCTGGAGAGTGAGGGAACAAAAATTGAAGAGGAATCAAAGGGTTGGTCTAATGGGTATGACATTGACCTTGATTACATTCCCTCATCTAGAGGGATGAAACACTCAACTTCCAAGGAAAAATATTCCCTCTCATGTGTTAAACACAAACTCAAGGAGGCTTTCATGGAGGGTAAAAAGGAAGGTTTTTGTGGTGGTAAGAAGGTCAAGGGCCATTCTAAGGATGTGGTAGATAAATTTCAGGAGGTGGCAGAGGATATCCAGGGTGGTGGGATGGGGAATGATGGCGACGATGGGTCCCCTCCTACTGGTAAGGGGAATTCTTTGGTCAATGTGGATGATTCTAGTCAAGTGTTAACATCCAAGGAAAGGGGAAAGGCCAAGATTTTCCCCGATGTGTCTCAAGATGAGGATCCTCTTGCTAGTTCGCAACAAGGCAAGTGAGTGTTTTGGGGGGCTATGGATTTTTTGTAGGTGTCTGGTTTGGTGAAAGAAGGGGCTGATATTTCTTTTAATTTACTGATGTGGTTGGTTCAAGAGGTGTAGGACCTCCGCAATAAGCATGACATTGTTTCCCATTGCAACATTTTCACTCTATGCAATCTTAAGAAGGGCTCCATCTTCGGGTTGACCAAGTCATTAAATTCCAGTGTAGGATGTGTGGTTGACGAGTTGGCTAATCTAAAGAAATATTATGGATGGAGGTTGGAATTGTTGGAAAAGCATAATAGGAAGCTCTGTAATGACATGGACAAGATTATTAATATTAGCAAGGAAAAGTTGGAGGCTTCAACTGAAGGTATGGTCTTCCTCAACCAGAAGGCTAAGAAATGGATGGGAAGAGGACTGTTTGAAGAACATGTGAGCAAGGATAGGGGGAGATTTCTATCATTGAAATGCATACCACAGATTTGGGTGTTGGACCAAGTGTACATACTCGGAGTATAACCAAGAAGTGAAAAACAACCCTTGGATGAGATGTTGAGGATATCATGGAGATGCACGATAGGTTGGCATCTAAGGATATGGAAGTGACAAAGATGCTCAAAGAGCTTCTCTAATGGCTATTTTTTTTGCTCTGCTATTTTTTTTGTTGTTGTTGTTTCTTTTCGTTGATGGTCTATTGATGTTTTGCTAATCAACTTGTTTTTAGTGTGTTGGGAGGACAGTCCATTGTTTCATCTTTTCTACCACTATTCCTTTTTGCTCAAGGTTTCAAGTACCCTTCAAAACCTGTTTATCATTAATAAAAAATATTGTTTCATTTATTTAAAAAATATTTTATTTTATTTATCATCCATTAATTTTAAATTTTCTTTTCTCATTTTCATTATAAAATATGTAAAAATAACAAAAACTTCCTAAACATATACATCAACATTACTTAATAAAATATTAAAATAAAAGGGATCTTATTTCCTTACAATATCTTAAGAATAAACTAAACAAACTTTTGAAAAATTAAACCTATTTATTTATTTTTTAAATCTAACCATACATTTAATAACAATCTAAACTAAACTAGAACTACAATGAAACTTTTGTTGGGATAGTTTTTTGAACAACCGTCTTCCATAGAGATATTTGGCTGGTTTGCAACTTCCTTGAAGAGATTTGTAAATGTGGTGTTCACTCCATATTTGGTTGGTTTTAATATTGTCTATAATCATCAGATGTATGGCTGGCTTTAATATTTTAAAAAAAAATGTTATAAGATATTTTAAATTTTTAAATTTTGATTAATGAGTATCTTGGGATATACAATATCTTAGGTCTTTTTAAAAAATAATAATTAAAGATAACATTAAATGTCATTTTTAAAAATTAATTAACTGCCTTCATTTATTTTTAAGTGTTATAAGATATTTTTCAATTTTTAACCTTGATTAATGAGCACCATATATATGTTTGTGACAAATATTTGAGGTATCTCAAAAAGTTAAGAGCATATATGAGTCTCCATATTTAATGTTTGAAAAAGACAACATTAAATACAATTTTTTAAATTTAGTTAACTGTCCATTTAGCCAACTTTGACTAATGAGCACCATAAATTATGTGTTGACATAGATATTATCTTAGATTTTTCAAGAAGCAATTAACTGTATATGGGTTTCCATATTTAATTTTTGAAAAAGACAACATTGAATGCCGCTTTTTTAATTTTAGTTAACTATTGATTTAACTAAAAATCCATAACAAATTCCTCTTCTTTGTCCTATGCCAAAAGCCCATTGGAATGGACTATAAGGTGGAAGTGTTATTTAGACAATGTTCTCAATTTTTAACTTTGACTAATGAGCACCATAAATTATATGTTTACATAGATAATACCTTGGATCTTAAAAAAAAATTAAGGGTGTATATGGATCTCCATATTTAATATTTGAAAAATGTAGCATTGAATGGGTCTCTATATATAATGTTTGAAAAATATAATATTGAATGAGTCTCCATATTTATGGTGCTCATTAGTCAAAGTTAAAAATTGAGAACATAGACAATATTTTAGGTATTTCAAAAAAAATTAAGAGTGTATATGGATAGGTTGGAGACCCATTCAATGTTGCCTTTTTCAAATGTTAAATATGGAGACCCATATACACTCTTAATTTTTTTTTTAAAGGCCTAAGATATTAATTGTAGGAGTTCATATAATTTATGGTGCTTCATAGCCAAATTTAAAAATTGAGAACATAGATAATATCTTAGGTTTTTCAAAAAAACATTAAGAGTGTATATGGATAGGTTGGAGACCCATTCAATGTTTTCATTTTCAAATGTTAAATATGGAGACCCATATATACACTCTAATTTTTTTTTGAAAGACCTAATATATTATGTTTAGAAACTATAATTTATGGTGCTCATTAGTCAAAGTTAAAAAATGAGAACATTGTCTAGATAACACTCCCACCTCAGCTAAATAATGTTTTTTTTAAGTCCATTCCAATGGGCTTTTGGCCTAGGACAAGTACAAGAGAGATTGGTTATTCTTTTTAGTTAAATGGATAGCTAACTAAATGTAAAAAATCACATTCAATGTTTCCTTTTTCAAACATTAATTATGGAGACCCATATACATTATTAATTTATTTGTAAAAGATCTAATATATTATCTATGCAAACATATAATTTATGGTGTTCATTAGTCAAAGTTAGTTAAGTGAACAACAAACTAAATTTAAAAATCACATTCGATGTTGCATTTTTCAAATATTAAATATCAATACACATATACGCTCTTTTTTTTTTTGGAAAGACCTAAGATATTATCTATGTGAACATATAGTTTATGGTGCTCATTAGTAAAAAATAGTTAAATAGACAATTAAATTAATTTTAAAAATGACATTCAATGTTGCCTTTTTCAAATATTAAATATGGAGACCCATATACACTCTAAGATTTTTTTTGAAAGGCCTAAGATATTATCTATGCAAACATATATTTTATGGTGCTCATTAGTCAAAGTTTAAAATCAAGAATATTATCTAGATAACACTCGCACCTCAATTGTGCAAAGAAATTTTGTAGTATAGGGAATGTCCTAGTCAACATTTTTTAGCTAGAAAGAAATATGGTAGGATTGTATCAGGAAGGGTAAAAATTGTAAATTTATAAATGACCATTATGGTCTTTATGGTGATTTGTAAAAACTGTTACTCAGACTATAACTAGGGGTTTTATTGCTGGCTCTTTCTCGCCAGTAAGTCCGCCTGAACCAACAATATGTATTAAAATATTATAAATAAAATTATAAGTGGGCTACCACTTTTGGCTTAAAAAAAAACAATTAATTATTGAGTAGATAAATATCAATTTGTTGTTATTTCTTAATGGGTAAATGAATTATAAATTAAATAGATTTGAACAAGAATCATATGAGTCTGATTTCGAGGTTGTGGTGAACTTGTTGAATAGGCACCATTTAGATGATGTTAGTTGGCATTTGGATTTGATTGTTAAACATATTCTCAATCTTTGTGCTTCTTTGGAGTTTGTTACTTTCATTCACATTCCTAGAGAATGGAATGGTGTTGCTGATTGTTTGGCTAAATGGGATTATAATCATATTCATGATTGGAACTTAAGAGATCGAGGTCAGTTACCCTCAGATTTGTCTCAATAGTTGGACGACTTGGTGGAGCTTGATAGGGCTGCGTAATGCCCTTGCTTTGTACTTCTTTTTGTTTTAATAAATTTTTACCCCTCCTTTATGTTAATATGTATATTTAGAGAAAAAAATTGTACCTACCAATTTGAGGAAGCATAAATTGATTACATAAACTATGAAGGAGAAAATTTCATATACAAATTTTAGACATTTGGATCTAAATTTATTGACAAGTAGAATTATGGATGTAGTCTTTTTTTATAGTTTCTCAATCATCATATATAATTAAAAAAATTGATCAACAATTTTATAGTTTACAATTAATTTTTTTATTTAGTAATTTTAAAAATGTAATCTATTTTAAATAATTATAAAAATATAATTATCTTTTTCTTTTATTGGTTTATTTTAGGATAAATCAAATTATTATTATTTTTTAAATTACATGTCCAATGCACTAAATTATTTTGATCAAATTTCAACTCTATTAATGCTTTGTTGTTGATTGAATGACATGAGTATTATTATATACACCATAAATATCCTTTTCTGTAAATTAATATGAAAATGAATCTTAAATTTAATTAAATTGCATTATTGACTTTTAAATTATTTTGTTTACTTGAATGAAATTATCAATATCAATGAAGTATATACATTAGATATGTTACAAATAAAATTTAATTTTCATTTTATTATGAAAAATAGATAAATTTTCTTAAAAAATATATTGGAAAATATTTTTAATTAGCTTTGAAAAACTAAATAATAAAGTGTTCACTTTCTTGTAGAGTTGCACATTATTAAAGAAAGATATGGTTACTAATAGTGTTGAATGGCTATTATGATGACATGTTAAAAAATTTTAAGGCAAGGAAAAAAATAGAATTAAAATGGGTGCCTATGTACTAGAGCATCTGTATTAATTTACTTCTCAAATTTTATATTACCGAGTTTCATAGTAAAATATTTAAGCTCAAAAAATAAGGAAAGATAATGAACCTTTTTCATCATATATGAAGCATATAACCAAGTAAAATTAGTCCAAAACATATATTCAATTCATATTCTATGTAATTATATATGTTTCTATTTTTAGTTATATGATATGTGTTCCGGTTACTATTTTTAGTTATCTTTTGATTTTTTTATTTATCAAACTTGAAAAACTACAAACTAGTTTAGGAGAAATAGGGGCACCTGTCATCTAAGGATGGATCTAACTATACTATTCTTTTTTATACATAATAATTTACATTTTTTTAATTTTATTTTATATTTTGCTAGTGTATTTTCTACTATCAAGATAGTTTTCTTGGACTATTGGAAAATATGAGTAGATTTGGTGAGTCTAGAATAAGGTTTGTTTTGTCTATTAGATAGCCTTTATTTTCTAATTTAAATTTGAGAACTGAGAATTAAAAAATTCTCTTTAATGGTACAAGTAAAAGGAGTTTATTTGATCAAAGGAAGTAGCTTGACTTCATATCATAGTTATCAACCCTAAGGTCTCAGATATATCTCATTAGCTCCCCTCTATGTTGCACAAGCACTAAAAATATTAACGTTAAATAATTCTTTTATATTTTTAGTGTTGCTAATTCCTTCTCCATACCAAATATACAAATGGACTTTGTTTTCTTATTATTGTAAATCTTTATAGGATCGATACTCAAATGCCCCAATAGAATCTTCTCATTCATAAGGAAATATGATTTCTATAGAACAATTGATGGATCTCATAAATATAATAGATTAAATTGAGAAAAAAAATTACTCTTTTATTAACTACAAGAATAAATTGTGATATGATATAATTGCCTAATATCACCAACTACTGAAAATAATAATTTTATTATTAAAAATTAATGGTGATTTGACAATGAGTTCATGTCTAGGATGATTCTAAGACAAGGATGGAGAAGAGTTGTGTTAGTGTAAATAGTCACATTTTAAAACTAGTTGGCTTTTAACTTTTTATAGTCAAAGGTAAAGTTAATAAAATATCAATGGAAATATAGACTGCCTTTCATGCAAAGGAAGAGGCAAATGTTTGGGTGATTGATAGTTGGTGTTCTCACCACATGATTGGTGACAAAAATAAGTTCATTAATCTCAAAAAGGTTAATGGTGGAGTTGTTAATTTTGATGCTGACAAGTCAACTGCGCAAATCTGTGGAAAAGGTGATATAACAATTGATGGAAAGAACAAAATGAAGATGTCCTATAAGTCAAAGGTCTGAAACATATTCTCTTGAGTGTCAGTCAAATGTGTAGAAGAGGTTACAATCTTACCTTTCTTGCTAATGGATGTGAAATCAGAAAGGAAGGATTCGAAAGACTATTTGTTGAAGGAATAAGGACACCTGGTAATGTCTATCATCTAAAGGAGGCTAAGGGAAGAATATTCCTATTGGTCTAGTCCAGTTATGTTGGTTATGGAATGAAAGGATGGGTCACATAAACTTTGACAAAATGGAAAATATTAGTTCCTCTAATACAGTGAGATATATGCCTTGAATAACCAATCCTGCAAACACATTGTGCAAAGAATGTTAGATGGGAAAGAAAACAAAGAATAGTTTCAAAAGTAAGGAGTGATCTATTTCAATGCCATTGGAGATGATTTACATTCATCTATGGGGACCTACAAGGATAAGTATCAAACAAGGTGAAAGGTATTTTATGTAACTTCCTATAGATGATTACACTAGAATGACTTTGGTTAAATTTTTGAAAGAGAAATTGGAAGCCTTTCATAAGTTTAAGATTTTTAAAGAAAAAATTGAGAATGAAATAGGATTAAATGTGTTGCAAGAATGATGGTGTTTTCATTGATTTCAACTAGATGTCTATTGACTGGTGTTGTCATTAATGTCAACTATGGGATGAATATGTTGAGGATAAATTGAGAAAATTGTGAAAAGAGGAAAATAGGTTGTGCATGTGTAGTTGAGACCTTGAGGAAGTATTTTGAGTACATGGAGCTATAATTTTGTTGTAGAGTTTAAAGATGAGATTGGAATGAATTAATGAGCTAAGATGATGGCTTTGGAACTTGGTTTCCAAGTGCTTTTGAGAAAATTTAATAAACAAAGTAAATTGTGTTGTGCAAATGTTCATAGTGTGCTCCATGTTAGTGGGAATAAGTATTGTACCTAATTTATTCCTTTACTAGGGACTTAGGGGACTTAATTCACATGTTAAGTTTACTTAGGATATTAGTTGTCTTATCTAGTTAAGTATTAGTTGTCTTATCTAGAATTTACACTTTCCTAGGTAGTTATGAGTTAGTTGTCTCATGTGATAGGATTAAGACACTTGTCATGATATTTTCTTAGCCTATCTCTCATCCTTTCCTTTATAATCAAGGAATCTCTAGCATATTTTGTAACAAGTATTGTATTGCATATATTATATTATATCATATTGCAATCCTTGTTTGGTGGAATAACATCTTCCATTGTTGCTTCTCTCTATCTCTTGTGGAGCTTATTTAGCATTGCAAATTGAAGATCTTGGGTTGATCACTTCAACATGGTATCATAGCTTTGAATCTTGCAAGCCCCTTCCATTTTTTTCATTAGAGAGTTTTCATCAAGTTCTATTGTGATTTGAGTTTCTTGTTTCCTATATTGTATACATGCATTTTGGTGAGATCTAGTGATTGCAACACTTTTGGCTATACTGGCAGTATTTTTGGCTGTCCCATTGTGTCCAAGAGGCTTGAGAAATTCATATTTGGCTTTTGTTTCACTCAATTTGGTCACCATTTGCATTTTTGGCAAATAAGGGTTTGAGGCTTAGATCTGGTGAACAACTTTTTACAAGAGCATTTTTGGCAAAAAATAAGCTTGCCATTGCACCCAGGTGGATTTTTGCGAGAATTTTGATATATAATTTTTGTATATTCCATGAAAGTCGATTTTGAGGCAAATTTTTTTAGCAGGGCAGCCATACAACTACCACGTAGTCATACAGTTTGACCAGTAAGCAAATTTTTTTTAAAAATATATTTAAAAATTCTGCGAATAATTTTTTTTGGGCATATTATTTTGTTCAGATGGCATATATATTGATTGGGTTTAATTTTAGATATCTGCGGAGTTTTTTGTTTGGATAGATTTATTTTTTGCAGGGTTGTAGTGCAGGGTTGTCAGCACTTCCTACGCCGACTGTACCATAGCCGACCCATTGAAAAGGTTGTGTTAGTTTTAAAAAAACTGACTATGCTCTCACCTCTATCAGTGCTTGGCTCCCTCCACCAATCAACATTCTTTGGTCAGCCGCCTATCGAAGCACCCACAACCCACGAATTTGGTCACTGTGGTTTCTATAACTATGTGGCTCAAAATTTTTAAATTTTGTAGAGGAGGTTGACCAGCGGCATTTAAGAGAAATTTCCAACAACTTAAGGAATCGCTAGTGGCTATTAGCTACTAAGCAATTAACCTAATTGCTTCCCATGACCAGAGATCGCCAGGTGGGCGGGTTAGTAATCACCAACATTTTCTACAGGATGTTAACCGCTAGAAGATAACCTCTACATGTGACCAAAGCTCATAGAATGCTAGCAGTTTATAAACCACTAGCTTTTTTCTTGCCAGTGTATGTTGTCATATGGGCGGCTATCTCCTAGCCCTGGAGGCTTAAAATTTGTGCTTGTTTAGTGATGAATTTTTCTCTTGTTTAGCATTGAAGGTGCCTAATATAGGCCTTTTTTTCAATTTTGCATAACTTTTCGCCATGGTGTTGGATTTTCACAAATGAGATATCATCGGAAAGATGGTTTGATGAAATTTGTAGTGGTGTGGGTGATTTTACTAGATTTTGACATTTTTTGCTATTTTTTTCAGCCTGAAGGTACAAGTGCATTTATTGCTTGTAATTGGCATAACTTTTGCATACGGAGTCAAAATTTGGCAAGCTTTTTTTTTTAAATTGCTCAAAAAATCAAAGGAATCTATTTGTAACCTTCTTTTTCAGTTTTGGCAAGCTATTTTTTCTAAAAATTGTAAAAATCACTGCGTGTTATAAATGGTTGATTTGAGCTTGTCACTTTTTCACATTGCAAAATTTCTTCATTGTAATTTATTGTGTGGGTTGCAAATTGAGTTTTAATACATTCTATGGGGATGAAAGGAACAATTAAGTGCCACATTGTATTCTTTCTTTTTGTGTTCATGGCGGATCTACGGAAAAATGAACCACTCACTCCACACAATTATCATACATGGAAGCTAAAAATGACTCAATTGTTACAATCTAAGGGTCTATGGCCAATGTTAGATGTAGAAAAACCTAAACTCATAAGGGATTATGATTTTTTTTTTCATAGATGTAAAATGGATGAAGCAAAAGGGCTCATTGGCTTACATGTATTTGATAACTTGTTGTTTCATATTTCAAAGTGTAAAACACCTAAGAATGTTTGGGATAAACTTGAAGAATTGTATAGTAAAACAAATCATTTCAGCACCTTACAACTTCAAGAAAATCTAAAATCACTCTCTCCATATGCATTTACTTTAATTCAGAATTTCCTTGCACAATTTAAGATGATTTTGTCATTGTTGAAAGGATGTGGGCATGATATATCTAGTGATGAATGCATCTTCTTGATTCTATCTAAGATAAAAGGCCCTTATCAAGTGTTTTCTTCTACTTTTTATTCAACATTGGATACCATGGGGAAAGATTACAAAATGCCCTCATTTGAGTTGTTTTGTGAGCGTCTTACTAGGGAAGAGGCCAAGTTGATTCAGTTGGATGCCCTACCTAGTTCTAAGAATCATGCTCTAATGGCTCAATCATCCAAGGGTAAAGGAAAGAATAAGAAGAATCCCAAGGCATAATCATCTTTAGGTAGTGAGAATCCCTCCAAACTGAAGTTGAAGAATAATCATATTTCCACTCCATCTCCTTCTTCTTCTACCTCTGGAGATTCTTCTTCCAAGTCCAAGAAAAAGAAAGGAGATCCTTGTTCATTTTGTGGAAAAACTGGGCATCATGTAGCTTGTTTTTTTAAGAGATTAGAGGCCTTAGATGAAGCTATGAAGAAACACAACATTTCAGTGTCTAAGCCATCTTCCATGGGTAAAGGTTAAGCTCTTTTAGCACGGGCCATTCATTCATCTTCAGACAATTGGATTCTTGATTCAGGTGCTTCACATCACATGAACAATTCATGTGATCTTCTTGATTCCATTGTTCATACTTCTACTTCTCAGATTGTAGTTGGGAACTCTTCACAGATTCTAGTTTTGGGGATAGGATCTGTTTAGATGCTAGAGGGGTGCATTGAGGATGTTCTTCTTGTTCCTGATGTTTCAGTGAATCTACTTTCCATATATCAGATTTGTCATTTTGGAGATGGGAAGTTAGTTGAGTTTACTCCATAGAATGTGACTATTAGAAAGTTGTAGGATTCCTAGAAGGTTGTTGCTATAGGGATATTTGATCATGAGAACCATTTGTATTGATTTGATGGCTTTGAGTCTTCATCAGGTTCATTTTTTGTTTCTCATGTTGATTCAATGAGCAAGCTTTGGCATGAAATATTTGGGCACTTGAACTACAGGCATCTTTAGTAGATGCAAGCACATAACTTAGTGGTTGGTCTTCCAAAGATCTCTTGCATGGATGGTGTTTGTCAAGGTTGTGTTCTTGGAAAGCAACATCAAGATACTTTTACTAAGGGTCAAGCTACATGTGCAGCCAAACCTCTTGAGTTGGTCCATAGTGATCTCATGTCATTCCCAACTCCTTTTTTAGGGGCTAAGTATGTGCTCACATTCTTTGATGATTTTTCTCAATGGACATGGGTCTATTTTCTAAAGCTCAAGAGTGAAGTTCTCACCAAATTCAAGACCTTCAAAACATTTGTGGAAAAGCAGTAAGGCTTTTCTCTTCAACAGATACACACAGATAATGGGGGGAGTGTGTCAATCAGGAATTTTAGGATTTTTGTAGTGAGCATGGTATTCTTCATTAGCACATGGTTCCTTATACTCCTCAATAGAATAGTATGCCAAAGAGAAAGAACACAACTCTCAAGGAAATGGCCAATTGTATGATTCAGTTGAGGTCCATGGCTCCTGTTTTTTGGGATGAACCTGTCAATTGTGCCAACTATATTTAGAGCTGTATGCCCCACAAGGAAATGTGGAATATGACCCTTGAGGAGGCTTGGTCTCATCACAAGCCTAATTTATCTTTCTTCAAATTATTTGGTAGTGAGGCTTGGGCATTCATTTTAGATGGTCGGTGTAAATTAATGGAGAAGAAGAGTCAACGGTACATCTTTGTTGGCTATTGTGAGGATGTGAAGACATACAACTTGTTTGATCCTAACACACAAGAGGTTCATTTCTGACATGATGTTTAGTTTGTTGAGTCTCTCACCCAGTCAAATCCTCCCTCAACTTTTTCTTCATCACAACCTAACTCAATCTTCTTTAGTTGATGATGCTTTGCTACTTTAGGATGATTTTGATGATGTTTTTGATGCACCTCATCCTCAGTCATCCACTAGGCCATGATGGGCTCAAGTTACTCTTGAGGAGGCTTCTCCTCTTGTTGGTGATCCCATAGACACTCACTTGACTCATTCTCAGACTTTAGGAATTAGTCTTTTGAGTCACGTTGTTTTAGATGATCCTCAGAAGTTTTCAGATGCTTGAGGTATTCCAAAGTGGGATAGTGCTATGGCCAAAGAATATTATTCTTTGCTGAAGAGTCATACTTGGGATCTTGTGCCTCTTCCTAAGGGAAGAAAGTTGGTTCAGTGCAAGTGGGTGTATCATACCAAGTATGCAACAGATGGTTCAATTGAAAAGTACAAAGATCATCTTGTTGCAAAGGGGTTTTCACAGGTTGAAGGAATTGATTATTTCGAGACCTTTGCTCCTATTACCAAGATGGATTATATCCACCTAGTCCTTTCTATAGCTACATTATAGGGATGGTCATTATATCAAATGGATGTGAAGAGTGATTTCTTGCATGGGGTTCTTCATGAGGAGATCTATATGGAGCAGCCACCAAGCTTTGTACAAGTCTCTTCACTTGTTTGCACGCTTCGACATTCATCATATGGTCTCAAATAGGCCTCTTAGGCTTGGTATGAGAAGATGGATAGTTTCTTTCTTGCTTGTAGCTACACTTGCTGCCATTCCAATACCATAGTTTATAATCAGTGACATGGAGAGGATCTACTCATACTTGTGCTTTACATTGATGATTTGACTCCCACAAGGAGTTCTACTTCCATGATTTAGAGTACACAATGAGCATTGATGGAGCAGTTTGATATGAATGACCTTGGTCTTTTGCATTTCTTCCTTAGTCTTCAGGTTCATTAGAATTCTAAGGGGATCTTCATTTTCTAGTAGAAGTATGCTCATGATTTACTTCTGAGGTTTGGCATGGCTGATTGCAAGCCTGCCCCTACTCCATTCTATTCAGGTGTTGTACTGTCTACTAGTTGCTCTATTCCTACAGTTGATCCTACCTTGTATTAGTAGTTGGTTGGCAGTCTTTTATACTTGACACAGTTGTCCTGATATCTCCTTTGTGGTTGGACTTGTCTCTTGTTTCTCATAGGAGCCTCATGAGAGTCATTGGAAGGCCGCCAAATGTATCTTGAGATACATTTAGGGCACTACTCATTTTGGAATTCATTACACATCAGGTGCATCTCAGATAGTGGGATTCACTAACTCAGATTGGATTGGTGATGTCAATGATTAGAAGTCTACTTCTAGCCATATCTTTTGCCTTGGTTCTAGTCTGATTGCATTATCATGCAAGAAGTAGACTACTATTGCATTGTCATCCATAGAGGATGAGTATCAAGGTGCATTTTGGCTAGTCAGGAGGCTTTGTGGCTTTGTCAGTTGATGATTAAGTTTGGATTCCCTTCCAATCATCCCACTACTCTTTGCTGTGACAATCAGAATTCCATTCATATCTCTCACAATCCAGTGGAGCATCAGTGTACTAAGCATATTGAGATCCACATGCACTTCATCAGGAAGTTCATCCAAGATGGTGTTCTCAGCTTGGAGTATTTTCCTACAAATCAGGAGGTTGCAGAAATCTTCACTAAACCTTTGGAATTGCCTCATTATCTTTAGTTGTGATCGATGCTTGGGGTGAAGGAAGTTTTCCTTCAGGGGTCTTTAGGAGTCTTCCTTCGTTCTTCAGTTTTTAGTTTTTTTTTTGCTCCTTTTTCTCTCTTTTGGAGAGGAGTTTTCTCCCACAAGGTTTTTCTCCTTTTCTCGGCTTATGAGAGTTTTTTGTTTTGTACATGGGTACCTCATTAGGCCTTGTTGTCAGGATCCATATTTTTCATGTTTGCATTGGTTTCTTCCTCCCTAAGTTTCACTTAAGGGGGGGTGTTGGTGCGAATAAGTCTTGTACCTAGTTTATTCCTTTATTAGGGACTTAGAGGACTTAATTGACATGTTAAGTTTACTTAGGATATTAGTTGTCTTATCTAGATAAGTATTAGTTGTCTTATCTAAAATTTACACTTTCCTAGGTATTTATGAGTTAGTTGTCTCATGTGATAGGATTAAGACACTTGTCATGATCTTGTCTTATCCTATCTCTCATCCTTGCCTTTATAAGCAAGGCATCTCTAGCATATTTTGCATTGTATTGTATTGCATAGATCATATTATATCATATTGCAATCCTTGTTTGGTGGAATAGAATATTCCATTGTTGCTTCTCTCTATCTCTTGTGGATGTTATTTGGCGTTGCAAATTGAAAATCTTGGGTTGATCACTTAAACACTCTTGTATTGTGCTCTGCGTTCTTTCTATGTTTATGCTATGCTTGTGCAATTATTACAAGTTATTCAAGGTTGATAGAGGTTTCTATTTTCAAAATTTAGGGTTCTGGATCATTTTATAGTGCGAGATATTTTTACCAGTGTGTGAACCATCTGTTCAGTGAAGTTTTCTGTTTTCTAGGAGAAATGTATTTTCTCTTCATTTCTCTGCTATTTGGATTCAAGTTGTGTAGATTTGGGAAGTTTCTTATAATGATTTTTTCTTTATGCATTCAATATTTTACTTGATTTGGTACAATATAGTGTAAGTTTCATTTGTTAGTATGCAAGCAAGTGTTATCAATTGTCCTGAGTTAAAGTATTTGTTGATGTGGAGCTTGGTTGAAGTGTTTAATGAATCTTAAGTAGTTGTGGATTTTTTTGGATTGAATTCAAGTAAATAATGTTGTTTGGAACTTTTAGCTTGATCTAAGGAAGCGTGCACTTAATGTCTATGGTGTTTTGCACTGGTGTTGGCTGACCTTGTGTGTAAACACTACATGCAAAGCTTGTGGAAGAATGTTGAAGTGTATTGGGATATATTTGGGTCCTGATTAAGCATTTATGTAGGTCTCCTTTAATTCCAATCCATTGCGGGAATGTTTGGGTGCCAACCTCTTTCAAATTTTGATGTATAACAGCTAGTGGTCAACATTAGAGAAAGTTTTTGAAGTAGAGGTTGATATAAATATGTATAGTGTTGATGCAAGAGAGGGTGTGAAAGAGTAAGAAGCAAGATAGATGTGAGATTGTTTTGAGTGAAGTGTATGTGATGCAAACTTGAGCAGAGAAGTGAAAATTTCATTTTAGGGTTCTTAAAGGAAATGAGCTGAAGCCATTCAATATCTTTCATGTGAGATTGCAAAAGTGTGTGAGAAATTGTGGTGGACTCTTTGTTGCATTGATAAGTGTTTCTTTGTGTAACATTCTTTTTATATCTTCTTCTATTCTTTTTGTGGCAATGAGCCTTAGCTATGAGCCTTTTTGGATAGTGTGTCCTATTCTAGCAATGAGCCCCTTTGTATCAGTTTTTCTATTACTTATATTATGAGCTAATACTCACTATGGTTTTCCGTCATTGGGTTTTCCATGTAAATCTAGTGTTCTCATGTGTATGGTGTTGTGATTTCAGTTTCTATTATCTACATTTCATGTTTAATTTGTCTAATAGAATATGGAATTAATGTATGCTTGTGGATCTGATTATTGTTGAGGGTTTTGAAGGTTTATTTGCTACAATTGATTCACCCCCTCTTAGTTTTCTTGTTTATTTCAATAATTTGTATTAGAGTGAGGTTCCTTGAACAAGAGCTTAACCACTTGAGGTAGATCCAGAATGGTGAACAAAATTACTTTGGAATATCCTAGATTTGATGGCTTAGATTAAGCTTTCTAGAAGACAAAGATGGAAGGATATTTTTGTGCTTAGGGATATGAGATTGAGAAGGCTTATCAGAATGCTTATACTTCACCTGCGAATGGTCAAAGTACAATTGTAGAAATCAAGGTGCATGAGATCAATGCTAAGGCAAGATTTATTATTGTGAATAGTCTTTAAAAAAATGAATTAGTTAAAGTTATGAGTTTGAAGAATGCTAAAGAAGTTTGGGATAAAATTTAGAAAGCATTTATGAAGGAGATCTGAAGGTCAAGCAAGAAAGGTTGCAAAACTTGAAGGAACAATTTGAAATGATGCATATGTCTGAGGATGTAACAATTAAAGCTATATTTAGAGAATTGATGAATTGATGAGTGATATGAGAGGTATTGGTGCAACAGTTAAAGAATATGAAGTGGTCAAGAAAATTATCAGATCTCTTCTAGATTGTTATAGTGAAAAAGGTATTTTTTATTGAGGAAATAGTTGATTTTGATAAATATTCTAGAGATTAGTTGATTGGTACTCTGAGTGCATTTGAAATGAGAAAAATAAAGAAAGGTACAAAAGTAGAGACTGATTTCAAGGTTGAGAAATCAAATAAGGTTGAAGGTTTAGGTGAAGAATATCTTGATGATTTGGAAGCTAACTTTGTGAGGAAGATGAAAAAGGGCACTGATAAGTATCAAGGTAAATTACCTTTCAAATGTTTTAGTTGTGGTGGTATAGGTCATTATGCTTCTAGATTTCCAAAGAGAGCTTTAAACAATAAGAAAAAGGAAAATAAAGGAAATATGATTACGAAAGATTATTATGTGAAAGAACATATAGTTTTTCTGATGATGAATTTGATTATGGAGATTTTGATGATAATGAATATCTATATTTGGCTATAAAAGAAGAATCTGGTTTTGCTAACCTTGAAAGTTGTGTGAAGGAAAGTATTTTAGAGAGGAAGGATAAGGATGAAGGTACTTTGGTATCTACTTTTCATGTAAAACAAGATAAGAATTACTGGGTTGTTGACAATGGTTGTCCTAATCATATGACCAGAGATGAAAGTAAGTTTTTTAAACTTGGAAAATATGATGAGGGATTAGTTAAATTTGGAGATGATTTAGGAGCTAATATTTTTGGAATAAGTTCAATCAGTTTTGATGGAAAGCATAATACTGACAATTTTTACTATGTTAAGGGATTGAAACATAATCTATTGAGTTTTGGACAAATGTGTAGCAAAGGGTATAATCTTGTCTTTAAGGATGAAGCTTGTGAGATCTCAAAAGGGTCTAGAATTGTGATTGCTACAGGTAAGAGAATAGATGGAAACATCTATTGGCTTAAGGTTGCTAATGGTCATTGCTTTATGTCATCAGATTAATGATAGTTGGTTATGGAATTGGAGGATGTTTCAAATGAATTTTGATAATTTTGCAAGAATTAGTTTGGTTCATGTTGTGAGAGATTTACGTAAGATCACAAAACCTACTGAAATGTTGTTTGCGAGAGCTATCAATTTGCAAAAAACACAAGGAGTAGCTTTAATGGAAAGGAAAAACATGATATTAGACTATTGGAATTAGTGCATACAGATCTTTATGGTCCTACAAGGGTGAGAAGTCTACAAGGTGACAATACTTTATGCTTTTTACTGATGATTACTCTAGAATGACATGGGTTACTTTTCTTAGATAGAAATATGATGCATTAGATAAATTCAAGGAATTTAAAGCTATGGTCAATAATGAAATAAATTTGAAAATAAAGTGTTTTAGGTTTGACAGAGGTGGTGAATTCACCTCTAATGAGTTTAAAATTCTTTTTGAAGTTCATGAAATAAAGAGGCATTTGTCTGCCCCTAGAACTCCTTAGGAAAATGGAGTTGTTGAAAGGAAAAAAAAAACTATTCAAGAAGTTGCAAGGACTATGATAAAAGAGGAAAATCTACTAAAAGTCTACTATAGAGAAGCTATTCATATTGTTGTTTACATACTTAACAAACTCCAAGCTAAAGCTAACAACACAAATACTTATTATGAGGTATGGTATGGAAAGATTCTTACTATGAAGTACTTTAGAGTGTTTGGAAGCAAATGTTACATCAAAAGAGATGAAGAAAACTTAGGAAATTTTGATTCAAGGTTTGATGAATTATGTATCTTATGTGGATATTCTAGTAAAAAAAATCTTATAGATGTTACAACAAAAGGTTGAGAAGGATAGTTGAAAGTGCAAATGTTAAAGTTGATGAAAACTTGTAGAACTCTATTGCAGTAGATGGATGTGTTAGATGAACCTGATTATAGAGAAGTAGAAAGAATAATCGATGAATAGAATGAAGAGGAAGAAGCTTCAGAGAAGACTCCTAAAACCCCTAAGTATGTGCAAAAGAATCATTATGAAGATTAGATTATTGGAGATAAGAGGAAAGGTATTGACAAGAAGCAAAGTTGTTGAGATTGAGGTAAATTTGTGTTTATTTTCTAAAGTTGAGCCTAAATTGGTGAGTGAAGCATGTAAGGATGAATATTGGATGAAGGAAATGGAAGAAGAACTTATGCAGATAGAGAAAAATAAAAATTGGTAATTGGTCCCTAGACTAGAAAATAAGAACATAATTGGAACTAAATGGGTATTCAGGAACAAGTTGAATGAGAATGGAGAAGTAGTTAGGAACAAAGAAATACTTGTGTGTAAGGGTTACTCACAAGTAGAAGGTATAGATTTTGAGGAGAATTTCTCTCTTTTGGTTAGGGTGGAAGCTATTAGAATGTTTTTAGCATTTGCAGCACATAAAGATTTTAAGGTCTATCAGATGGATGCAAAATCTTCCTTTTTGAATGGAGAATTGGAAGAAGAGGTTTATATATAAAAACCAAAAGGTTTTCAATGGTTAGATAAACCATATAGAAGGAACTCTATGGTTTGAAGAAAGCTCCTAGAGCTTGGTATGCAAGACTGGACAAGTATTTGATATAGAAAGGTTTCAACAATGCTCTACAAATAGTAATCTTTACTTTAAAATTGAGGAAGAAAAAATCCTAATAGTGGTTGTATATGTGGATAATATTATATTTGGTGAAAATGAGGCTATTTCTAATAATTTTTTTGAAGAAATGTAGAAAGAATTTGAGATGTCAAAATTTGGGGAGATGAATTTCTTCCTTGGAATGCAAATCAATTAAATTGATAAAGGGATTTTCATTTCACAATCTAAATATGTCAAAGAAATGTAGAATATTTTTGGAATGGATGACTCCAAACCGGTATGTAATCCCATGGTGACTAGTTGTAAATTAAGCAAAGATGATGATTCAACTAAGGTTGATCAGAGCAAGTATAGATCTATGATTGGTGGACTACTATATTTAACTGCTACTAGACCGGATATCATGCATGCAATTTTTCTTGTTGCTACATTTCAAGAAGATCCTAAAGAAAAACATGTTGCATCAGTGAAGAAAATATTCAGATATTTAAGAGGCACACCGGATTATGGTTTATGGTATCATAAGGATATTGATTTCACTTTGAATGCTTATACAAATGTAGATTGTGTTGGTTGTGTTGATGATAGGAAAGGTACAAGTGGTGGTGAATTCTTTCTTGGATGTAGATTGGTATCATGGTTGAGTAAGAAACATGATTCAGTTTCTTTATCTACTGTAGAAGTTGAGTATATTGCAGAAACATTATGTTGAACACATGTATTATGGATGAGACAAACATTGAAGGATATCAAAATTGTATTTGATGAACCCATATCTATCTTATGTGATAATACAAGTGCAATAAACATTTCAAATAATTTGGTGATGCATTCAAGGAAAAATCATATATCTATCAAATATCACTTTTTGAGAGAAAAGGTTATGGAGAATGAAGTGAAGCTTGAGTATTTTCCTACAAAGGATCAGATTATTGACATATTTACTAAGGATCTTGTTAAGGATACTTTTTTGTATCTTCCGGAGAAGTTGGGGGTTAATGCTCCTCCTTTCTTGAAGTAGATGCATATAGATGTGCATTAGTCCAATGGATTTATGGATCTATCTCTTTTTTGGACTGATGTTGGTGGCTACCTCTCATGAGGAGTAGGTGGTATCATGTTTTGTCATTGTGTTGCTGATTTAATCGGGTGTACTCTTAAGGGGAGTATTCAAAGAAGGTAATTTTTTTTCAATGTCAAATAGGGAGAAAAATACAAAACATTTTGTCCTTTACCATTGATATCAAAGGGGGATAGAGAATCATGTGAAAGAAAGGAGAACTTATTTTCTCATGGGGAGAGGATCATGAGAAAGGCTTGTGGAATATTGTGTAGGCTATCTAATCAGAGAGAAAAAAAGAGAGTGTTTAGAACTATTGTGTGGTCTTTGGTGGCTTTTCATATCTTGTGTTTCTATCAATGGAAAAGGGGGAGATTGTTACAAGAATTATGGCATTGTCATTGATGTCAACATGATGCCTACTAGTTGGTGTTGTCATTAATATAAAATATGGGATGAAGATGTTGAGGATATTGAGAAAATTGTGAAAAGAGGAAAAAAGGTTGTGCATGTGTAGTTGTAGTTGAGACCTTGAGGAAGTGTTCTAAGTACATGGAGCTGTTATTTTGTTGAAGAGTCTGAAGATGAGATCAAAATGAAGTAATGAGCTGAGATAATGGTTCTAGTACTTGGTTTCCAATTTCTTTTGAGAAAATTTAATAAGCAGAGTAAACTACATTGTGTAAATGTTCATAGTGTGCTCAGGTATTGTGCTCCACATTCTTTCTATGTTGATTATATGCCTACAGTTCTTATAGGTTATTCAAGGTTGATATAGTTTTCTATATTCAAAATTTGGGGTTTTGGATCATTGTATAGTGTGAGATATTTTCACCAGTCTGAACCAGTTGTTCAATGAAGTTTTTTGTTGTCTGGGAGAAATGTACATTTGCTCCATGTTTCTCTACTATTTGGGTTCAAGTTATGCAGATTTGGGAAGTTTCTTATAATGCCTTATTTTTTCTATGTTTAAGTTTTTACTTGATTTGGTATAGTACAGTGTAAGTTTCATTTATTAGTATGCAAACAAGGGTTATTAGTTGTCCTGAGTTAAAGTAGTTGTTGATGTGAAGCTTGGTTGAAGTGTTTGATGAATCTTACATAGTTCAAGGATTATTCTAGATTGAGTTCAAGTAAATTACATTGTCTAAAACTTTCAGCTTGATGTAAGGAAGCGTGTACTTAATGTCTATGGTGTTTTGTATGGGTATTTTCTGACCTTGTGTTTAAACACTACATTTGAAGCTTGTGGAAGTGTGTTGAAGTGTGTTGGGATATATTTGGGTCCTAATTAAGGATTTATGTAGGTCACCTTTCATTCCTATCCACTGTAGGAATGTTTGGGTGTCGACCTATTTGAAATTTGGATGTATAACAATTAGTGGCCGACATTGGAGAAAGTTTCTAAAGTAGAGGTTGATATAAATATGTATGGTGTTGATGCAAGAGAGGGTGTGAAAGAATAAGAAGAAAGATAGTTGTGATATTGTTGTGAGTGAAGTGTATGTGATGAAAATTTGAGCAGAGAAGTGTAAATTTCATGTTAGGGTTCTTCAAGGCAGTGAGCTAAAGGCATCCGATATCTTTCATGTGAGATTAAAAAAGTGTGCAAGCAATTGTGGTGGAATCTTTGTTGCATTGAGAAGTGTTTCTCTGTGTAACATTATTCTTCTATCTTCTTGTATTCCTTTTGTGGTAGTGAACCTTTTTGGATAGTGTATCTTATTATGGCAGTGAGCCCCTTTGTACTAGTTTTACTATTACTTATATTGTGAGCTAATTGTCACTGTGGTTTTTCCCTCATTGGGTTTTCCACGCAAATCTGGTGTTCTCATGTGTATGTTGTGATTTTAGTTTCTATCATCTACATTTCATGTTTAACCCATCTAAGTGTGACTAAAGGATTAGTATGGGCTAACTACACTCGATCCATGAGGATACAAAGCATATTCAAGCCTCTAAATTTCAATCCCAATAGAGATCAATCAAATAAACACTAAACTAGGAGTCCATTAAAACTTAACATATTAAACTATGAAATCTTTAAAACACCTACTCTAATCCATTGAAACTTATCCTATTGGGGGAGTGGTGTCGCATTGATATGGAATGGCAACCCTTTCCCAATCTCTTGGATAATGAGCTTGTTTCAATCAATTTGATTGAAGAAAAATGATGAAACCATTGTGAGATGTGTGATGAAATGTGATTTAAATGCTAAACTAACATGACACAAGCTATTTAATCATGATTTATGCTGAGATAATTGATATGGATGTATGCAAAGCTAATCTAAATGGATTTTTCTAAAAAGAATGTAACCCTAATTACCAAATAAGCTACATGAATGCATCTATGTTACCATGGAATCCATTAATGGAAGATAAGATAATTAAGCTAAAATGATACTAAAAAAAGTGTTAAATATAGTGTGAGTGTGAGTGATTTCAACAACATGAGTTTTCTCTAAAAAAGATGGATCCATTTGTCTCCAAATAGTGATCTATTTATAAGAGAGAAAATGAGAAATGGAGGGTTAAGATCAAAAGGTTAATCAACAGTCAAGGATGGAGGAAGTTGGAGGCATGGATAATGGATTCTCATCAAGGGATGAGAATAAATGATGAGTGCACAAGAAGTCAAGTAAGTTAACTTGCACAAAAAAGGAATATTCCCCTTTTTCAAATGAGTGAAGAAAGAGAATATTCTTTGGAATATTCTCATGGATGAGGGAAATAGATATTTACCAAATTAAAACAAATTTTTAATGTGCAAAAGGGGGAAGAAATATTCCTTGGGAATATTCCTTTTGGAGGAATGCACAAAGGAGGAATACTACCTTGCAAGTGGGGGGAATTAGATTAATTAGTAATTGATAATTAAACAAATGTTTAATTATGCCATAAAGGGGAATTATATGATATTCATTAAATAAAGTGATTTAATGAAAAGGGGGAAAGTGGGATAATATTTAATTAAATAACTTAAGGTTATTTAAATAAATAAGAAGACTCGAGGATTTAAATTAAATAACTTGATGTATTTAATTTAATAAGATGAAATGTTAGCATGAAAGGGGGTGAATTAACCTAATTCAATTAATTAGGTCAATAGATGAAAATGATGGAATTAATTAAATAGCTAGGAAAATTTAATTAATTGAGCAAAAAGAGGATGGGTTTTAGGAGGAAATGATGTTAGTATACCTGATTCGAGTGCATGATATCATTCAGGACATTTTTAAGTGTCTACATTTTGCTCCTCTTTGAAGTGAGGTGCTTGTTGTGTTGGTTCAAAGACTAACACCTTTTGGATTAAAAACTATTGATTAGATCAAAAAATAATTTTTTATTTTACTTTTTTGATGCCCCATTGTTTCCCTTGCAGAGGGAATAAGCTAGTTCCCTGCCCCCTTGAGAAATCAGGTAGAAATTTTGAGGTTTGGGTTGATTTCTCGACAAAGGTAAAATGTTGTTTCAGGTGTCTGAAAAGGCTTTGAGATGCAAAAAACATGTTAAAAACACAAAAATGGTGCAAAATAATTTTTAGTTTGGAAAGATTGGTGAAAATTGTGAAAATGGTGAAAAAAACCTAGCTTTTGGCTGAAATTAGGGCAAAAGACCCTAAATTTTAGGCTTAAATAGGTGAGGAAGGGTCACTTTCAATTCATTTGTGCATTCACACCTTAGATAATTCTTGCAATTTGATCTTTGACCTCCTGATGAAATGGCACAACAAGTGCTCCCATGACACATTTTCGATCGGGTTCGAGAGTACTAGAGGCCTCCAGGTGTAGGACCATCGGTATACAATTCAAAACTTGATTTGAATTTTGAATTTTGAGTGCATATATTGCATTTTGAAATTCAGATTTAGGCAGTGTCACTATATTGTGACACTTTTTTGAGAATCAGTGATATTATTTTGATTTTTAGTGATGCTATTGTGATTAGCAACGCATTTCATCACTTGGAATTAGGGTTTCTTTATCGCAAATCATGGAATAGGTGTAAATAGAAACAAACCCACCCAATTTGGAATTTAGAATTAGGGTTTGTAAATCTCAAAGAGTGATGCAGTTGTGATGAGAAATGCTGGTCATGATTTGCAATTTAAATGCACATAGTGTTCCCATTGGGAATTTGAGTTATAGTAACACTTTCATAAATAGCGATGCTTTTGTCATTTTAGAGGATAAAAAATCCAAACTTAGCCATTTTTTCTGAATTTTGATGTTGTACGCTTTGTGGGTGCAAGAGGTTATCCAACCTTTGATGTCTCATGAGCACCAACTAACTGTGCTATCTAGACTTGGTGATTTGTCTAAACTTCAGCAAGAGCACCTGGGAGAGATCGGCTTGTGGTATGTTTCCTACATGTCCGTCATGTGAACCCATTTGGCAATGATGAAAACACTATGCAAGCGATGGTATAGTGAGACCTCATCATTCCACCTACCCATTGGTGAGGCCACAATGACACTAGAGGATGTATGGTGGATTTTGTGATTTCTGATATATGGTGAGCACATGATTTATGACACTAGTGTAGGATATGATGCCTGTCATGAGGTTCTTGACTAGAAGTCCATTTTCCTGGTCAACTCCCAAATTGACCTCAAGATGTATAGAGGTCGGGCACCAAATTTTAGATTGATCATCGCGGTAGTGATTGTAGGGTTAGCTACCCCACATTGACAGAGCAGGGGATTTAGTCCAAGATGGGGGCTGGCTTGGCACATGATTCTTCCGGAGGACTTAGTATGCATGGGGTCCAGTGATGTTGGCCTCCCTTTACCATGATACGCATGACTTCGTATATTGTGATGGGAGAGTGATTGGTACAAGGGCCACTCTTCTTCACATATGGGTCTGGGAGCACATTGTTGTGCTCTAACTAATTGTTCATATGGTAGATGTGGAGCTAGATGATCTAGTTGTCTGGTGGTATAGAGGTTCCATCACTCTATAGCACACAGGGTTGCTCGACATTCTTTACTAGAGGAGAGTGATTGATGAGATGATAGTATTTAGATGGTGGCGATGGCTCTAGATGCCCGCATGGTATGATGATGTACAACAATTGTTCTTTGCTCGATAGACCCATTTTATGCAGTGTTGAGAGAATACCATGATTGAGAGGTACCTATCCGATAGGGTTGCTAGATAGTTTGGCAAGAGGCATGATAGGCCTGTTGATGCATATACAACCATTTTTTCTAGATCAAAATGAGAGACTACATGGGGAAACACAATCCTATCCCATGAGGTTGTTGAGGGCTTCTAATAGTTGGTTGAGAGGCCATGGGATTATGATTAGGGATAGGCAGATGCATAGACTACACTCACATATGATGCATGGTTTGTACCCCCTCCCAGATTGAAAAATCCAATAGGTATACCTCCACTAGGGAGGTTGAGAGGGAGGGGAGTATGCATAGGTTGAGGATAACCACATGATGGGTAGGGAATAGGACAAAGAAGAGGGATAGATGGTTGGAGCAGAGGAAAAGATGGACAATACCATGATAGACAAGTCCTAGATGCACCACCATTACATCAACAACCACCTCAGTAGCCACCATAGTAGCCACTGCTGGGGCTAGATCATCGTGATGTGTAGATTCAACAGTTACAACAACATCTACAAGTGGTTACAACTGAGCAAGATCAGGATCAACAACAGGTATTAGTCATCATAGCTAAGAGAGACTAGGCCTGACAACGAGTACATGAAGTCATAGCTGAGAGGGATCAGGAGGATTAGCTCACACATACCTTAGATATGTACTTGGTACACGAGGTTGGGTGGCGACAATAGCTAGAGGCTATGACTACTACAACATAGGGACAAATAGTTTCTACCCAATTATACAAAGAGGTCGTGACCGAGGCTACATATTATGATATTCCTTATCATCGAGATGTCCCTACGACGATGAGGCAACCCAATTTTTCACAGAGTGGAGAACATCTCTAGGTTGAGGATTAGCCAGAGAGACAACCTAGGGAGGGGAGCACCCATTAGGGTTAGTTTGCTTGTATAGACACTTTTTTATTATTTCCCAAATCTTTATATAGATATAAATTCATGGGCTCCTTTTTGATAGCCTTGTAGATATTGTACATTTAATTGATATTCAAACACTAACTTAGATATTGTATGATGACATCCATCTTTTGATATATATATATATGATATTATATGGATTCATGAAATGATGTTCTCTTTATTTCATGTGTATGAAATTATGGATGCATATGATGTTGATATGGTGTGTGGATGCAATGTGATGGAGGTACTTTTTATTCATGTTATATGCACTATATGATGATGATATGTGATGTGATGATATGAGATGCAATGTTATATTCTTTTTTAGTATCTTTTTATGATGATGGGATGGATGATATGATATGCTTATGTGATGCTTATGCAAATGATATGGATGTATTTATTTTTGTGTACATTTCTATACAAAATATGAGATGATAATGTATGCATATGAATGTATATGAATGTTCATGCTATGTATGCTCATGCAGATGTTCATTATATGCTATGATAATGAAATGTATGTTTATGGGATGTGTGCAATGATTTAAGATGCTTAGAATAACAAACCTATATTATTCAGTACAACTTAAATGATAATGATGTTGCAGTGAAATATATTTTTTGTATTATGATATGTTGTGATTATGTGAGATGTATGCATGTTGATGCTTTGTGGATGTAGGATGGATGCATTGATGATGTTTTTGTTGACTATCATGATACCAGGTTAGCAGAGAGAGAAGATAGAAGAAATTTAAGATAAATGATTTGACCATTGATTTTGATGATTGATTCAAATATTCCAACATGTCTATGATCCACTGAGACTTTATTAGAGATTATGATGAGAGATGCATGGTGATGACGATTTTCTCACATCTTGGAATTGAGATTTTTAGTCATTCCTTATTTTTGATATAACACACAAACACGATACATAAAGGTATTAATAGCTAGGATGGTGTTGTATCTAGTGTGATGGACTTTGACTCTGCAAATAGATAGGATAGTTCTTGTTCACACATTGACATATGAAAACCTTTTTGGAATGCAGTTTAGTAGTTAAGAATATATTGGACCAGAGCATACACAATAGCCAACAATCCACCACAAATGACTTCCTTACACGTAACTAAGCAAGTATGCACCAATATTACTTTATAAGAATACCCACAAGTATAAAAAGCGAAAGATAATGATCAATGGCCCATTCCTTTCTCTCTAAATCATTTTGATAGACATCATCGAGAGGTCCTCAGAATGGGTCATTAAGATGAATCAAAAGAAAAGATCAAAGAGAAACAATCAATGTCATCTATATTTCTTGCCATTTTAATTTAGCAAGGTGATTTATAATGTTGATGGCCATTGTAGGAAGGATGCATCCTAGGACATGTTGATCAAATGTTGTGATTTAGGATGAGGCTTATGATAAGTTGTTAATACAAACTTCATCGACTCATTTACCTCTAATCTAGACTTGAGATTTCAACACTTAGGTTTTCCCTTTATGACTTGTGATACTCGTTTTCTATTTGTTTTTCCAAAGGTTGAAGGTGATGATCGATTTATTATGGGTGAAGGTTTATTACAGGTGAAAATGAAATGGGATGGGCAGTTTTGGATTTTTTGTAATATTTCAATGTTTTTAGTATTTTGAAAATGTTTTCAGGTTATTTTTGGTCTTTTCGAAGGTTTATGGTGGATGTTTATATTTTCAAAATAAGTGAGGTTGTTTAGGGTTTTTTGAATGTTTTCTAATGCTTTTGTATTTTCTATTATCTAGATGTTTTAGTGTTTTTTAAGGTTTTACAAATGTTTTGGGATTTTTTGATATTTTGAAGTTTTAAGGATTTTCAAAATTTTGAATGTTTAGGAGTTTTCTATGTTTTCCAACCAAGAACCTAACCTAATAGACCTATCTTAGGGAACTCAGGGATTGATCAAAGATAATCCTTGCCTGTGTTATACACATAGAGACCACATAGTTAATTGGACTCAACTTATTTGAAGATGAAAATGAACAATTGATGGATGTCAGTTTATTATGATAGACACCTAAAGACTGACCTAGGGTGTCTCAAGGGAACATCAATGATGGCCTTGCCTACATTCAAGCTCAGAGACTCATAGTTCAACAAGGTACTACTTTTGGATTTTTGATGTTCGACCTTTTTATAGATTTTGATGTTTTCTAGATGTTTTGGATTTTGACTTTACAATTTTTGATTTTTTTTGGATTTTAGCTATATAGAAGTTTGATGTTTTTTGTATTTTTAGCTATATAATATTTTGCAAATGTGTTTGGATTTTGATGAGGTTTCTATGAATGTTTTTGTGATTTTCAATGAGATTTTGAGGCAAACAATACCTAGATCATGATGCCAATGTCATGTTGTGATATATGAAATGGATCAAATGTTATTAAAAAATAATAGTGCAATAACCTACCCCCAGTGTCTAGCAATTCGCCATACTGCTATGGATAACATAGATAGGTAATGTATGTGTGAAGAGTTTGAAAAAGTTTTATCATGCTAGATATGGGCTATGGGACTTCATGAGATAAAATGGTAAAGAGCCTTTCAAAAGTTTTCCATGAATAGAGTTGAAGTATACATTGAATCTTTGTTAAGATCAAAATAAAGTGGGATATTTGGATGATTCTATATTGGATGGATGGAAGGAACATTGGATTTATCATGAGAAGGATGAGATGCTTCTCTCTGAGAAGGATCATGTAGACACTCGATTCTACTCATGATGCATGTTTGCCTGGTTTTCATCATAGTACCTTCCCAAAGTGCCACCGTAGTGGTTTTGACTTGAGGACAATTTTTTTTATTTTTAATATTTTATTTTATTTATTTTAAATTTTTTTTACCCTCATGTTGAACCACCTAGTGGAACTGATGTGGAGGTTACTATCATAATGTGCCAGTGATATCTTGCTTGAAGAAGTTGCTTTACTAAGATACGGGCACTTGGGTGCAACCTTGAAGAACTATGATCGACCTTGTGGATACTAGAATTAACCTTGTCTATGTGCACACATCACGATAAAGTACCCTCAAAATCCTTTTGATGAAAAGTAGTTGCCAACACATGGTCAACGTGAGAATTGGATATCATGAATGGAGGGGACGGTGACATGTATGAAGGAATATGAGATGTATTGGTTGATGGTTTGGAACCTTTGACTCTACAAACTTGGTAAGATGAGCAATGATGGGTGGGAATGGAGGTTTTTAGGGAAATAGGACCAACCACTAGATATACTTTGTTCCTTGCTTGAGAAGCCTGCTTTTGTATTTGAGGAATCTTTTGATGGATACATTTCCTTTTTTTATTTTTCCCCATAGTTTCTTTGACTAATGGAGTTTTAGAGGGATGATTTTATTTATTTTTCTTTGGTATCCATTTGTATTTTATTTGTCCCTTTTTCTTTATTGCTTCATTTACTTTGATGATTTTTTCCTTACTTAGATAGGATTTCTTGTTTTTACATTGGTCCCAGTTTGTGTATGAGATGATGGTTGAATGCCAACTCATGATATGACTAGTTGTAGCATTGGCATTATTTTCATCATAAGGATTCCTCGTGCCCCATATGTTGATGTTTGTTGTAGACAATATTTCCCTCGACATTGTGAAGGTATTATCAATACCTAATCCTTTTCCCTGGAAATGTATCCTTTGATCCATAGCCACTAAATATGACTTTTCTTGAACACATGATAGTGTTATGGGTTCCTGCTATTCAAAAATATGAATTGTTTGCTCTAATTCTCTGACATCATTATCTATTAATACTACTTCAAAATATGTGGATGTTGACTCAAAAGATGTCGATGATGCACAATCACTATAAGAATCAAGAATCTCGATCATTGCTTGCTCTTGTGTAGGAATACCAAGAGTGGGAGACTCTAGTTTTAGATGAAGAATGTCTATATATCTGTGAAAAAGAAACATCTCAAGGGTGATATCAAGGACATATTTGGAGTTTAAAATGGTTTGGAAGATTTCTCTTAGCTCTTGATGAAATTTTGGGGATATAGGTTCTTAATCTTGACTCGATTCAGAGTATCTTTCATTATCCTAAAGAGCCTCCTCTTGACATGATCCTTGGGTGGATAATAAACCATTGGTAAAAGAATCCTCATAGCATTTGGTAGGTGTGGGTGCAATAAGGGATATTTATTGCTCTTTCAAAACTTCTTAAACATGTCCAATCATGGAGTCATATGTGGGAGAGATATCACAATCTAATATCCACTTGATGTCATTATGGTATAAAATATTGCTAAACACTATTGATGGTTTTGGACTTTGTTTTAAAACAGTATCTTGATGTGTGTATAATTCCTCATGTGATAAATAAATATGTCCCTGCTATGGTATCATGGGTATTGTTTACATTTTTTGAGGTTGAGGCCTTTCCTAAATCTTTTGCTTTTGCATGATCACACATAGGGTTTGTGTAAATTTATAGATATTCATTCCCAAATTTTTAATCAACATCAATGTCTCCTCATTCAACAATCTCTTCTATTAGATGTTTGAGTCTCTTTTTTTTTGTGTGTTATGACCTTTGTATCAGTGAAATTCACAAAAATGGTCGTGTCTATAGCTATGAGGTTTGACTTGTGGCTCTTGATAGTTTGAGAAATCTGGGAGTGTGATAAGGTTAGAATGTATCAACTCCTTTAGCACATCCTCCATAGGTTCCCCTAAGAAAGTGAATTGTCACTTAAGAGAACTATTTGTTCTTTGATGTTGTGTGTTTATGGTTTGAGTGTTTTCTTGTCTAGGATTAGTTAAGACCACCTTTGCATCAACAACACCATCACTAGTAACATTCTTGTCCTTGGACCAATAGTGAGGCTTGTCGTTAAAACTAATGGATGGGAAATTGTCTTTATACACTTGTGTGTTTCAATGTGAGTTTAGGGCTCACTCGATGTTGAGGTCCCTAGGGACAAGCTCATCATAGGTAGGAATGCATTGCATCTTCAAGTGGAAGGATAGATCGGGATTGACATTTTCTATGATAATCCCCACTTGTTTTTTGTTGGGGATGGTTCACTTGATCTTACTAGATTTTTCCCTCCACCTTTGTAGGAAATTAGCGAAATATTTTCCCTTGTTTTGTTTGAGAGTATATAACTCTTGTAAGCTCACATACATGTCAATATTAAAGGAGAAGTGATTTAAGAATTTATCGGTGATTTCTTGGAAGGATTTAATGCCTGGAGGTAACTCTAAAAATCAATCGATGGTAGGACCTATTAAAATTTGTGGGAAGAAGCACATCAAATAGGAGTCATTTTAGGTGACCATACACATGACGTTAAATTCTTTGACATGGTCCACAAGATATCCTCTCCCTTTATATTTATCAAATTTGGGGACCTCAAAATTGGGAGGGAAAGGTACCATTGTGATGTTCTAATTGAATGGATATGGACATAGGTTTTTTTGTGTATGGGACTTCTTCATCTTGGCCATTCGAAGATCCTTCATTTCATCTAATAATGCCTTAAATTGTGATGCTATATCATCTTGCAAGTTTGGTGGAGGAACACACATTGCATATTGTGGAATGATGGATGGGTTGTACATGGGATTTTGATATGATGAGGTGTTGTATGGTGTGTATGGGGGTGTAGGATATTGTGAAGGTGACTATGGCACTGATGTATATATGATCCTAACATGTTGCTATTGAAGATGTTCTATTGTGGATTATAGTAGGAACCTTGTTGTTGGGAATACTGTTGAGATAGTAAGGCTTGTTATTGTTGTTGGGCTACTAAGGCTACTTGTTGTTGTTGTTGGGCCACTATGGATTGCTGTTGGGATTTCAATTGTTGTTGTCCTACTAAGGATACTTACTATTGTTGTTTCTATTGTTGTGCTGCTAAGGCTGCTTGATGTTGTGCTACTAAGGTTGCTCGATGTTGTTGCTACTATTGTTGTGCTACTAAGGCTACTTGTTGTTGTTGTGTTGCTAAGGATACTTGTTGTTGTTGCTACTATTGTATGGCTTGCTAATAAGCTAGTTGTGCTTGCTATAAAGCTAAGCATGTGCTTGCAATGTAGGATCAGTTGGTTGTTGACACATCTATGATGAATTTTGGGTTATGATGTTTTGAGTGGATTATGAGTTGTTGATGAGAGGTTAAGGGTTCCCTTGGTTTAAAATTCCTTGTAAGATGGTGGATTGAGATGGAGGAATGCACTTTTTTAAGGTCTCATTTGATTTTGCATAGTGAGAGGGACTGTGGGGAAAGATGATGATGCCATTAGATATTGTGATGGTAATGACACATTAGGAATTTGACTCCATTTATTGAAAAGGTTTCCTTGACTGATGTCTTGAGGATTTCCTTGTGTTTAGGATGTGGTCAATGTATTGTCTTGGTTGATGGGGTTTGTGACCAAGGGGTTGTTTTGATTTGGGTCAATGATAGATGGGTTTGATGTGGATGGTGGATTGACTTGAGTAGCTTGGGTAACCACTTGTTCTTATGTGCCAATGGGTTTTTTGGAACCACTTATCAAGGGTTGAATTTGGGTGAGAGTGTTGAATTTTCCTTGTTTTTCTACTTGAGGAACTTGGTCCACATTACCTTACATAACCTTAGAAACACTTTGGGTATTTGTGGTGATGGATGAAGATGGTTGTGCTCAATTTTGAGGTTGTTGTGGCATCATGCAATGTAAGTGGTTTGCCAAATGTTAGTGTCCAACTTGTGTTTTGGGGAAGGTTGGCGGTTAATGGAATGGCTGTGTTGTGAATACCCACAGTTGTGTTTGTTCCTAGACATGAAGTGAGACCAAGGTTGGTTCCTATCCTAGTTGCAAGACTAGATGTTAAGGGTTCACTTGGCACAAGGGATTGAGTTGGTTGATTCATAGATTGTGCTAAGCCTTGTTTCAAGTTTTGTGTGAGAAAAGTAGGAGCCAAATTTTCTAAGGTTTGATGATCTTGTTTATACTCAAGTAGTTTTTCCTTAGTAAGCTCAAGTGGGTTGTTTGTGACATCTTCTACCTCATACATCAATGGATTTTTTGGTTTTTGTGAGGGGGTAGATTGGCTCCTTGGATCAAATTATTGAGGGTTGGTATCACTGATGGTATTTGAGACTTTGGTTTTCTCCATGATTCTCTTGTGTTTTGATCTTTTCCTTACCACAAATCTAGGGTCACCTATGGGAGAGTTGTGTTGATATTTGTAATGTTTGAACTCTCTAGTTGACTCAAATTTAGGTAGAAGGGATGTTCTAAGTCATTTTGGAATAATGGTGATAATGGGAGATGAAAAGGTGGATGACATGGGAATTTATCTTTGAAAACATTTTGGGACAACACTTTTGACTTAGGTTTGATGTTTTGATGTTTGGATAAAGGATGTTTATGAACTTTTGAATCTTTAGGGTAGACTTATGACCTTCAAGATAAACTAGTTCAAAGATGATATCTAACTTAACCAAATGCATGGAAAAGGATTCATTTCACATACAAAATAGCTAAGTTAGGAGTTGGTTTGATAGATGTTTAAGTCCAAAGTGTGCGTGTATTCAATTTTTTTTCAAAGTTTGGTGAAGCGAAGTATGAAATTTGATGAAGGGGTGGATGAAATGTTTGACCCAATGTTGACCTAGAATGAACCTTTATTTTCCAAAATAAAGGTAGTGAGAAATATTTTATACCTCTAAAGTGATCAAACCCTAAGGACAATGATTTTGGAAAAACAGAACTCAAATGTTTTTTGGAAATAGGATCCAATGATTTTGACAATATAATTTGGACTCAATGTTCTGCAATGTCTTCCTTGTATGGTAGCAGGTGTAAGGTTAGTTTGTTCAAACAGAGAAATAAAACACAAAATGGTCATGTGGGGCTCAATTCATAAATTTATCTTGCTTAACGAGTTTCTTTTTACCACAAACACTTGTCTTGATTAAGTTCAAACTAAATGTCTATGTCAAAAACATCATCAATTCCACAAAGTCCATTTTGTGAAAAGGATGAAGTTAAGGGAATAGTTACCTAGGTTTACTTTTGAAATTATGGATTGAGATGTAAACAAAAATATTTAGAAGTCTCTAAGAATAAATCCTTAGGACAATCATTAATATCAAGGTTTTGTCAAAGGGTATCCATACTTAGACCAAAGGGTTTGAAATTTTGAGGAAGATTGTGAATGTTTTTTTTCAATGTTTTGGAACCAAGCAAAGTATTAAACTAACTCACAAGCATTTAGCACCTTAGGTTCAAAAGATACTTGTTGAATCCCCACTTGGATTTCTCCAAAAACTAAGACAATGCGAAAAACTAGAGATTTGGTGACACTTGCTCCCCCTTACACGACACACACTTCTCAAGACTAGCAAATCTCAAATCGTAAAGATATGAAGATCCTAAGGATTTTCCTATTTCAAAAATGAATAGTAAAATGTGGGGTGGCTTTGGAATGACCATTCTTGCATCAGCAAGCATAAAGGTTTTTGGCTTCTAAACAATTGGTTCTTAGTAAGGACTTTCATCCAAGGTGGTCATACACATGACAAGATTAGCTTAATATTATTTCAATCAAGAGGCCTCCTAGTACCTTCCTAAGAAAGGATTTTGATGTGTCACATGGACACTAAAGGTGACACTTGTTAGTATGACACATCCCCACCTTTTGATTATTAATTTTTTCACGAACACATTTTTTATATAGTGGTTCAAAAGATCTTGGCTTTAGCTTGTTACCACTTGGTTCATTCCCACCTTTCAAAGTGGGGTGGTAGGCACTTTAAAGATATACAAAAGAAACAAAATACATTTTTTGTTTGATCTCCTAGTTCACATGAAGCAAGGAGAGAGCATTCACAATGCCATTTCATCACACTAGCACGGGGTTCATTTTAATCTAAATTGAAATGTGTGGGTGATTATACAAAATTTCAAAATAATACTTTTGATTCCCAAGATTGGTGAGTGGCGTGTGAGAAGAGCATACACATTCAATGACGAAAATGTAAACCACAAGACATAGCAAACACTTCTTAATTTTAACCCTTAAAGCAAAGGTGATTTCATTTTAAGCACCAAACTGAGTGTTTTGTATTGTTCAGTTTTAAACCCAAAGTAGCATAGTGGAGTGATGGTTCATTTTTAACTGATTTGAGCATTCATTTTAAAACCCAATTGAAAGCTAGTGTGGTCTTAAAGAAAAAAATGAGAAAACAAGATAAAGGGGTTATAATTTCCCCAAAAGTGTCACAACACTTGTTACAATTATAATATTTAAAGACAAGAATGCTTCTTCACTTTGAATTTTATCGTCCAACCTGCAAAACCCAATTAGCCTAAAAACTAGAACAAAAAGTTAGAGCCATGTATGATTAGATGAAGTAAAAAAATTAAAGCACATGCAAAAAAATCACACTATTTTTACTTACTAGACAAAAGTGTCACTATTAATGATAGCATCACCATAAATCAAATGAGTGTCACTTTGGTGAAAATTAATGTCACTCTACAAAAAGACATTGATGACGATAGCACTGCTATTTGGTAGCGTCGTCATTTGTAAATCTTTGATACTTCTAAAAAGTATTACTGTCACCTTTTATTTTAATTAGTGCTAATGTATTAATTAGGTGTTCCTATATTAGATGGAAATAGCATCATTAAATGGTGATGCATTGTAAATGTGTCACTGAAATCTCCTAGAGCATCATTGTATTTGCAAAAATCTAGAAAACAAACTTCGAGAAAAAAATTCAATAAATGTGATCAATTATGTCCTCCTTCTAGTGCCAAAATGTGACTAAAGGATTAGTATGGGCTGACTACACTTGATCCATGAGTATATGAAGCATATTCAACCCACTAAATTCCAATCCCAATAGAGATCATTCAAATAAACACTAAACTAGGAATCCATTAAAACTTAACATGTTAAACTCTGAAAGCTTCAAAAAACCTACTCTAATCCATTGAAACTTATCCTATTGGAGTAGTGGTGTCACATTGATGTGGAATGACAACCCTTTCCCAATCCCTTGGATAATGATCATGTTTCAATCAATTTTATTGAAGAAAATTGATGAAACCATTGTGAAATGTGTGATGAAACATGATAAATAAATGCTAAACTAACATGATGCAAGCTATTTAATCATGATTTATGTTGAGATAATTGGTACGGATGTATGCAAGGCTAATCTAATGTATTTTAAGCTAAAAATATTGAAACCCTAATTACCAAATAAGCTACATGAATGCATCTATGCTACCATGGAAGCCATTAATGGAGGTTAAGCTAATTAATGCAAGTAATTAAGCTAAAATGGTACTAAAAAAAATTCTAAATATGAGTGTGAGTGTGAGTGATTTCAATAGCATGAGTTTGCTTTGAAAAAGATGGATCCATTTGTATCCAAATAGTGATCTATTTATAGGAGAGAAAATGAGAAATGGAGGGTTGAGATCAAAAGGGTTAATCAATGGTCAAGGATGGAGGAAGTTGGAGGCATGGATCATGGATTCTCATCAAGGTATGAGAATCAATGATGATATTTCATCAAGGGATCACCTTTATCCAAACAAACACACTTTTAACTTGAATAGCAAGTCAACTAAGTTAACTTGCACAAGAAGTCAGTAAGTTGTTTATAGAAAATGAATTTTCCCCTTTTTCAAATGAGTGAAGAAAGAGAATGTTCTTTGGAATATTCTCATGGGTGAGGGAAATAGATATTTAGTAAATTAAAACAAATTTTTAATGTGCAAAAAGGGGAAGGAATATTCCTTTTGGAGGAATGTGCAAAGGAGGAATATTCCCTTGCAAGTGGGGTGAATTAGATTAATTAGTAATTGATAATTAAATAAAGGTTTACTTATGCAATAAAGGGGAATTAGAAGATATTCATTAAATAAAGTGATTTAATGAAAGGGGAAAGTGGGATGATATTTAATTAAAGTGGGATGATATTTAATTAAACAACTTAGGGTTATTTAATTAAATAAGAGGACTCATGGATTTAAATTAAATAAATTAATGTATTTAATTTAATAAGACAAAATGTTAGCTTGAAAGGGGGTGAATTAACCGAATTAGATTAATTAGATCAATAGAAGTAAATAATGTAATTAATTAAATAGCTAGGAAAATTTAATTAATTAAGAAAAAAGAGGATGGGTTTTAGGGGGAAATGATGTTAATATACCAGACTTGAGTGCATGATATCATTCAAGACATTTTAAAATTGTGTCTACACTAAAAAAATAAAGACTTAACATATGCTTGCAGATTTGATTATTGTTGAAGGTTTGGAAGGTATAATTTGCTACAACTGATTTGTCCTTCCTCTCAGTCATCTTGTTCATTTCAATAAATTTTTTAAGGTGAGATAAAGGAGGTGAATTTACTTCATATGAATTTGAAATTCTATGAAGATCATGTCATTAGGAGACATCTATATGCTCCTAGAACCCTTAAAAAAAATGGGGTAGTTGAAAGAAAAAATAGAACAATGCAAGAAATGGCTAGGATAATGATGAAAGATGTTGACCTACTAGATATGAACTAGAAGGAAGCAGTTCACACTTTTTTCTATCTACTCAATAGAGTGCAACTAAGGGTCAACAATAATAAGACCCCCTATGAGTTATGGTATGGAAGACCTCCTACTATTAGAAATTTTAGAATATCTGGCAGAAAATGCTACATCATAAGAGATGAAGGTGACCTTGGAAATTTT
This sequence comes from Sequoia sempervirens, assembly GCA_007258455.2. Classification (NCBI taxonomy): domain Eukaryota; kingdom Viridiplantae; phylum Streptophyta; class Pinopsida; order Cupressales; family Cupressaceae; genus Sequoia; species Sequoia sempervirens. The sequence continues at coordinate 18,692,382 of VDFB02322083.1, read as the reverse complement.
GATGAAGGGATCTTTCTTGGTTATTATACTAGAAGAAAGGTATATAGATGCTACAAAAATAGATTATGGAAGATGATTGAAATTAAAGATTTCAAAGTAGATGAAGACTTGTGTCAGATATCACGTGAACTTGAAGTTTTTGGATCTGATATGCTTGACTAGATTGAAGAAGAAGATGAAGAAATAGAGGAGAAAGAAGAGAAGGAATCAAAACTAGTGAATATTCCCAAAACTCCAACAAAGTATGCTTGGAAGAATCATTCCATAGATCAAATCATTGGAAATAAAGATGAAGGTGTGTTGACCAAGAGAAAGTTTACAAGAGGAAATGAGTAAATGAATTTGTGCATGTTGTCAAAAGTTGATCCCAAGAACTTTGTTGGTGCTAGAAAATATGAAAATTGGATAAAGGAAATTAAGGAAGAACTAAATCAAATAGAGAATAATTAGACATGGGAATTAGTTCCTAGACTTTCTAATAAGAATGTGATAGGAACAAACTAGGTATTCCAAAACAAGTTGAAGGAACAAAGCCATATTGGTTTGCAAGGGCTATTCACAAGTTGAAGGTACATTTTTTGATGAAATATTTTCTCTATTAGCTAGACTAGAGGCAATAAGAATGTTTCTTTATCTTGATGCCCATAAGAACTTCAAGGCGTATCAAATGGATGTCAATTCAACTTCTTGAATGGTGATCTAGAAGAAGAGGTATACATTGAGCAACCAGATGGTTTCCAGCTAGTAGAGAATCTAGACATGGTTTGCAGACTCAAGAAAGCTCTATATGGTCTCAATTAAGCTCCTGAATCTTGGTATGCTATATTGGATAAGTACCTACTTTAGCAAGGATTTAAGAAAGGTAATGCGAATAGTAATCTATATATAAAGGTTCAAGAAGATAAAATGTTGATTGTAGTAGTATATGTTGATGACATCATCTTTGGTGGAGATGATAATATATGTTAAAATTTTGTGAAAGAGATGCACAAAAAAAATTGAGATGTCAATGATTGGTGAGTTGTTCTTTTTCCTTGGGCTTCAAATTATTCAACAAGATGGTGGAATCCTTATTTATCAAGCTAAATATGTCAAGGATATGTTAAAGAAATTTTGAACAGAAGACTCTAAACTATTAGGTACTCTTATGGTGATAGGATTTCACTTAATAAAATCTGATGAGTCTTTGGAGGTTGATCAAGATCTTTACAGATCCTTGATTGGAGGTTTTGTAACATGCCCATTCTTCTACCCAAAATTTTACTATGTTTCTAACCTCAAGTAAATAAACTATGATGCCAACACTTAGCAATAAATTTTTTCTTTTCATATAAAAGAATAATATGCACATTTGATTTATAAACATCATTCCAAAATTTACCATTGCATTATAATAAGTATTAAAACTTTCTAATGTATTGATTTCATATCACATAATTTCATGCTAAAATTTCACATTTACAATTTTCCATAGAAATGAATATATGCATACTACATAGATTCCTTGAGATTATTGGAACTAGGTATAGGAATGGTCCATGTTCCCTCCATCAAATATTAGTCGCCTACTAATGAGGAAAAGCATCACTCAAGCGCTTTTCTGCCAACCATGGAATTTTTGTGGTCCCCTGCACATCTACCTAACTGGTAAGATGGACCTTCCTATGATGAAGAGATTGGTTTGGTAACCCCATAATAATAATGACCTTCCCTGAGCTTGGAATTGTATCTTATGTAACTAGATTTGTCACATAGTGTACAACCTACACATATGGAATTCCCTACCTAGTATGTAAACCTGAATCATAGTGAATTGATAGTGTAAATAGTGGCAACTTACACTACTTTGGAAAAAGTATTCATCACCTATAATTTAGAGTGGATTCCATGTACTTCCACCACCTTCCTAGCTTATTTGTATTGACCATTCATAACCTATGCATAGGCTATCCCCTTACACAATAGACTAACCTTAACACCAAGAATAACATATTAATAGCTTATGTTAAGAAGTAAGTGATGTCATAACATCTTCAGTAACTAGACTACACCCTTTCCCATGGATTATCCATAAGGTATTCATAATGACACAACATTAAATTAAACTATGTTCCTGAAAGTACAACCTCAATAGTAAATGTCTCCATTCAAGAGTATATCTCAACAATAAATAATTCTCATCAAAATTATAATTAGATCAATAAATGACTCATTCAAAAGTATAGTCTTGAAAATTAAGGACCTCAATCAAAATGATAATCTTTTCAATAAATGACTCCACTCAAAAGTATAGTATCAAAAATAAATCAACTTCAATCAAAAGTAAAGTAATGTTCAAGTGAACATGAACTAATTATAAATCTTCTTTCAAAATACCTCAATTATTTACATGCTTACAATTTTCACTACATTTGAATATAATTTGAAGGTCATCATCAACTTGCGAGGAGTTGGTACATCTACACCCATAGTCCTCTCACAATATGGTTTGGGTTACAAAAAAGTGAGTCCTCTTTTAAAATTCTATGAACAAGAATAGACTCTAATTCAAAATAAGAAAATAGCATAACCAATAAATACAAATTTTAACCCTATTGTTGAATATTGATATAACCTTCAAGTTTATACCCTAACCCTAGAGATAATACTCTCTTCCTATCTCAAGGAGACATGAGTAATTAATCAAGTAAATATTATCAATTGAGGTTTGCATAACGTCATAATGATGATATTTCCAATAAGTAATTCAAAGTATCTCTATAACCCAACTTCACAAATTAAGCATCTACTATATAAGCTTATCTTAATTTAGTATATAATAATAATTACAAACAATCATTCCATAATATGGAGTATAACATAATTCCCTAGACTAGATACATCAATAATTTTTCACACTTATCCAAAGAAGATAATAACCTATTCAATATTGAACAACTAACTTATTTTCCAAACAAGAAAAAGAAGTCATACAACCTTTTGAAAACATAACCTGCATAATAGAGTAGAAGTTTGCATGCCTATATATGTAAAGCTCCAAATGCTCAAACTGGATTCCTAGCTTAGCCTTCTCCAAAATTAGCTTGCAACTCCCAACTGCCTCTCTTACTCTCTCTCCAAAAATCTCTCACAAACTCTCAAAAATTAGAAAAGTAGAATAATAACTTAGATAATTAGTAGTAAGAGTGCATAATGTGTCCCATATGAGGGAGAAATCACCTCTATTTATACACAAATGTGAGCAACTTTTGGCTAGAAACAAGGTTTCAAACATGCCACTTCTCAATCAAATGGATTGACTCAGCAAGAAAAAGAAAAAGGTTGTGGATTCTCAAGTAATAAATTAAAATAATGCACAAATAGCCACCTCTTCAAATGGACAATCTATTCACTCAAAAAAGCAAGGTTAAAAACTCTACAAGTTGAATTACTTCAACCAACATTACTCTTAACTTATTCTTTGTTTCCATCTTTGCCTCATATGCTGGAGAACAAGCTCATAACAAACTTCTAAATGTAAGCTATATTCATATTTTAGTGCCACATATTATCATGCACCCCTACTTTGGTGGTTGTAGTTTGAAGACCAAGTCAAATATGACTTACATGTTTATTATTCTAGATAGAACATTCAACATTGACTAAGTCTTAAGTTTACAATGTAAAAAATTGGCTCATAATACTCCACACACCTTCTCTATATGTTTCTCTTAACATGCTAAAACAACACTTGAATTCATATGCATAGCCATTTAATCAATGTGCTATCTCTTATATGTTGCACTATAACATAATGCTACCCTTTACATTTTTCATTTGTAGTGCCTAATGTTTACAAACAATACACCATACTTTCTATAATATGCTATCATTAATATAATTCCTTACATAAGCTTATTGCATGCTTCCAATAATATAATATATATTTAATACTATATATATATTTAGCACAATATATATATATATATATATAAACTTAGCAAAAAGTTTATAAAATGAATTATTTGTCATTCAAATACACATATACATATTTTTACGCATATTAAAATCATAGGTCAATATTCAAACACATTAACCAATATATATATTTGTCTATATATTTTAGATATGTATATATAATCATTTATGCATTTGTATATACATATATATTCATTTATATATATATATATACACATATGAATACATGCTACATCACCTTTCAATATGTCGACCCATATATGTATCAACATTTATACATATATATAAACATATACATATACATATGTTGATTGATTAGGGTATGTGCAGGATCATGATGGGCCAAAAAGTGGTGATATGATGGGTATTTGTAGGGTATGTGGCTGATGAATTTTTTCTTACCCAAAATTGATGAAACGAAAAGGGTTTTTAAAGGAGATTCTCAGCTTTCAAGCAATATAAATTATGCCTTACTCTGAATTTAATAAATAATTATTATTCAATTTATATTTGAATTATGACTAAAGTCCTGATTGATAGGCTAATTGAAAAACATCTATAGCTTTCAAACGGTATCACATTCTATGATTCATATAATATAGGATTAAAAGAAAAAGAAATGAATTTCATGAAGTTTTGACCAAGTTAAGGTGGCAGACATACAAGTTTTTATATTTTTTAAAAGTTGTAATAAAAATTCATAATTAATTATTTACTTGGAAAAAATACAAAAATATGCAGCACATCGGACATGAGTCCTCTACTTATATCTAAAATCTTATTAAAAAAAATATTATCATTTTATTGTGGTTAGGGTGGTTAGACAGACACCTACTTATTTTTTCCCTGAAATTTAAGTACTACTGCATTGAAATTTCAAATTTTCACCAAATAGATTTAAAAAAAAAAAAAAAAACTAGTAGGTTAGAAACTACATTCAATTTGCTACAAATTCTATTTTTTACATTTTTTTGAAATAATATAGATAACTTATTCAAATTTTTACATCAAGTTCCCTAACTCTGATTTTTCTGATTTTTTTGCCACTTAAGGCCTATTTTTTCCATGATGATCCTGCACATACCTATTACTCAAATATTATTATGTGTGTGTTATCGACAATACATATATACATGCATAATTAATATACATATATACATATCCACACACACTTAGGTACTCAAACATAATCATTAAAATATCATGACTTATCAAAAACAATTTAGCATCATAACTCAAATGGGCAAGACAAACTCAAGGGAGTCATAGAAAATTACCCCAAATAGGAACATTCACAAAATTAGATCATAACCTCAACAAGACTAAAGGTTACTTACCATTTATTTGGACTACTTGACTCAACTAACCCAATCTAGGACATGAGTGTGTTATAGCTCATATGGGATTATTAAGGGTTACCAGACCAAGCTCCTCTCCTAAAGGATACTCCCCCTCACATACATGAGGGCTTCAATGTTATGAAATAACTTGCATAATAGAAGAATATGATATCAAATATGCTACAAATACTTGATAATAAATAATAATAACAAGCCACTTCAAGGGGGAAAACCTCCAAATATCTCTAATGAGAACACACTTCACAATATGATGATGAAATAAGACTTACAACCTCATATATATATAGCTATTTATGCCTAGGATATTAGCTAGGACAACTTAGACACCCCTATATAAGACCTAGGATGACCTAACCAACTAAATAATAATATAATAATGATAACATGACTTAATTAGGAGTTAATATAGCCACAATCCAACTATTCATAACCCGATGTACACCAATATTAAGGGAGTAGCATGCCCCCCTTCGTCAAAGAAGCATTGTCGTCAATGCTAATCAACTTTGGATTCTTTTCAATGAACTCCTCACCCTCCCATGTGGCATCTTCAACTGGTAAATTCTTCCATTGGATGAGATACTCAGTGAGAGTTCTATTCCTTAGCTTCTTTGTGTGTGTTTGATGAATGCACTCTGGTTACAAAATGATTCTTCCTTCTTCATTGAGCTCTGGTAGTGCTGTTTGAGTTGGAATATTATGCCCAATCACCTTCTTCAAACAAGAAACATGAAAAACTAGATGTATCTTTGTTTTTGGTAGCAACTCTAGCTTGTACACAACACTACTGATCTTTTGCATGATTTGGTATGGTCCATAATACCTTGGAGACAACTTATTATTCTTTTTTTGTTGCTTCAATGAGATTTTCTTATAAGGCGGCAATCTCAAGAAGATCTAATCCCCAACTTTAAAACTTCTTTCACTACGATGTTGGTCTTCCTATTGTTTCATTCAATTTTGTGCCATGGATAAATTCTCCTTGAGTCCTGAATGTACTTGGTGTTGATGAAGCAAGTGGTCCTCTACTACCTGAACTCTTGGTGACTCCTTTAATGATGATGTGATGGAAGGAGGATGATATCCATAAAGTGCCAAAAATGGAGACATTTTTGATGAGCTATGAAAAGAAGTGTTAAACCACCATTCTGCAAGTGGTAGCCAATCTACCCATTGAGACTATTTATCTATAGTGAAACAACGTAGATATCATTCTAAACACTTATTAACAACCTCAATTTTCCCATCTAATTAAGGGTGGTATGAAGATCTATGAGCCAATTGAGTACCCAAACATGAGAATAAATCTTTCCAAAAGTCACTAGTGAATATAGGATCATTATCACTAACAATAACCTTAGGTGTACCATGTAGCTTTTGGATATTTTCCAAAAAATATTTTTCCACCGCACTTGTTGTAAAAGGATGTGATAATGCAATGAAATGTGCATATTTACTATCAACTACTACCATGATGACATTATGAACTTTAGATTTTGGAAGTCCTATGATGAAGTCCATGGATACCTCTTCCCAACACTAGATAGGAATAGATAAGGGTTGCAAGAGACCTAGTGTCTTAATTGTCTCCCCTTTATTCCTTTGAAAAACCAAACATTCAACCATAAATTTTTGAACATCACCTTTTAGCCCTTCCCAAAAAAACTCTTGCTTGACTCGATGATATGTCTTCAAAAATCTTGAATGACCACCAACTAGAGACTCATGCAGCTCTTTGAGAATCTTGTGTTTAAGAGTGGAATTCTTGCAGAGATACAAACGTTCTTTATACCAAAGAGTATCTCCCTTCCAACAAAACTTATCTGAACTACTACGATCACTTTTTAATTGTTGGATGAGATTACTTTTCGCAACATCATTTTGCCACTCTGCTGGATTTTTCTACCTAATTTTCTTGTAATATTGAAAGGGCACACAATAAGGCTTCATCTTTCTCATCCTTCCTTGAAAGTGCATCTTCTACAATATTTTCCTTCCCTTTCTTATATACAATCTCAAAGTCATATCCTAATGTCTTAGTGACCCATTTTTGTTGCTCTTTAGAAGATAGTCTTTGTTCCAAAAAATATTTTAGGCTATCATGATCTGTCTTAACCTTGAAGTGTCTACCCATTAGATAAGTCCTCCATTATTTAATTGCATGAAGGATTGCTATCATTTCCTTCTCATAAATAGGTTTTAGTTGATTCTTACCCTTTAATTGACGAGTCTCAAAAGAAATTGGTCAACCTTCTTGCATGAGAACTACTCCTATCCCATTTCCAAAAGCATCACATTCCATAATGAATTCCTTGGTGAAGTCAGGAGTGGAAAGCACTGGAGTTGTACACATAGCCTCCTTCAATCTCTCAAATGTTGTATTAGCCGACTCATCCCAATGAAAAGAATCCTTCTTCAATAGAGTGGTGAGGGGTACTGCTATATGACCATAATTCTTCACAAATCTCTTGCAATATCCTATCAATCCCAAGAAACCCCTTAGTTTCTTAATGGTTTTTGGAATAGGCCATTCCATGATAGCCTTAATTTTGTTAGGGTCCACCTTTACTCCTTCATGTGAAACTATGTGTCCCAAATACTCCACCTCCTTAAGACCAAAAGCACACTTGGATGGCTTGGAATAGAGTTGATGATCTTAAAGTATTTGTAATGCTTGATCCACATGTTGCAATTGTTCTTCCCAAGTCTTGCTATAAATCAATATATCATCAAAGAATACTAACACAAACTTTCTCAAGAACTTCTTAAAAATGGAATTCATAAAACTTTGGAATGTAGATGGTGCATTGGTAAGACTGAATGGAACCCAAATATTCATAATGACCCTCATGAGTCTGAAATGTTTTCTTACAAATATCGTCCTACTTAATCTAAATTTGGTGATAACTAGATCTAAGATCTAACTTGGTAAAATACATACCTCCATTCAATTCATCTAGCAAATCATCAATGACTTGAATATGAAACTTATCTTTGTTGGTGTACATGTTGAGAACTCTATAATCTGGACACATGTGCCAAGTGTCATCCTTCTTACGTACCATCACCACAGGTGAGGAGTAAGTACTTTGGCTATGCCTAATAATTCTTGCCTCTAGCATCTCCTCAACAATTTTTTCTATCTCACTCTTTTGTATGTGTGGATACTTATAAGGCATGATGTTCATTGGTTGGCTCCCTGAAACTAACTATATGGCATGATCATGATCCCTCTTAGGAGGAATTACTTTAGGCATATCTCCAAGAACAATTGAGTGGCAATCAATTATAGCTTGTAAATATGGATGAGTAGGAGCATTAGATTGAGAGACTTCTAATGAACATAGCTGGGCCACAAATCCATCCACTCCCTTCTTAAGCAACTTTTGCATTTGATGAGAGCTTACCATCTATGGGGAATTTTCCTTCAACCCCTTTAGCTCTACTACCCTTCCTTCTGATTGAAATATCATGAATAGTTCTTGGAAGTTCATCTCAATTGTTCCCAATGTAGTAAGCCATTGTACTCCCAAAATAATATCTGCTGCACCCATGGATATCACATACATTGGAGTATCAAGTTGATAATCTCCCATGGATAATTTAATTCTATGAAACTTCGCTAAACAACTAACTTCACCACCATATGCAATCAAAACCTAAAACTTTTGAGCTAGATATATAAAACAATTTAGACAAGTAGATAACTTTTTGTTGATGAAATTATGAGTACTACCTGAGTCGATCAACACTGTTACTTTCTACTTATTTAAGAACCCCACCACCTTGAGAGTTTGTGGAGAAATGAAACTTGAGAGTGCATGACAGGAAATGATTGGTTGAGAATCATGTGATTCCTCATTTGACTCCCTTTCATCCTCTATTGTGGGTTCCTCCTCTTCTTCCTCACTTGGACCTTCAATACAAAACAATTTCTTTTCACTACATTTATGTCCTTGACTATATTTGCTATCACAATTGAAACACGACCCTTTTTCTCTTTTCTCCTCAATTTTTTGTGGAGGAAACCTAGTAGGTTGGGGAAGAGAATGTGTTGGATATAATTTCTCTCTTTTCACATTAGCCCCTTGCTTTTTAGGAATCAAATACTTCTCCTCTACCCTACGTGCTAAGATAAAAGACTCATTTATAGAGCTAGGACTAAACATGCATACTTCATGTTGAATGTGATCCTTGAGAACCCCCAATAACAAATCATTCAAGTTATCCTCTGTAATTGTATCCACTCTTAAGGATAGATTTTGGAATTGTTGAATATAATCCTTAACTAATCTTGTTTGTTGAAGTTTAGCAAGCTAGCTGACAAAGTTGTCTATCATGCTATTCCTATATTGTGCTTGGAGTTCCTCTGTAAAAATTGACCATGAGACAGTGAGACCCTTTTTCCTTCGATGAGTACAAAGCCAATGATACCAAATGAATTGATCGAGTTCTAGATACAAGGAAGCTATTGTGACCTTTTTTCCATTTGGGATTTGGCGTACATCAAAAAAAAATTCCATTTGGTTTATCCATATTAGAGGATCCTTTCCATCAAACTCATGCATATCCACCTTTGGAAATAAATTCCTAGATCCCATAGGAGTATTAAAACTTGTGTCCATGTCAGCTGACCTAGAATTTTCACCTTGGTTGCATGAGAACTCCTTTCTTGGTTCAGTCATATAGGCACTTAACATATTTCATATATCTGATATATCTCCTCTTAGGTCACACATATCCATCTTCATCGAAAAAATGTCTTCCTTGACCTTACTGATTTCCTCATTAGGAGTAATATCCTCTATTGTTACCCCATCCTTATCAGGAGTCTTCTATAGAGTAACAACATTCTTTTTGCCCCTTGTTGTAGGCCCCATCATGATGGGAGCCAATAATTTTGAAATAAATCACACAATTGAAACTAAAATTTTCTAAAATTTTTACTATAACTTACTAGGGCCAAAATAACTCACTTAGAAAAATCTCCAAGAAATAAGCAAATTTTAGCCTTGAGAGTGATATTTGTGGAAACCTTAATTTTTAAATAAATTCCTTATTTATGATCCAATTCCTCCAATTTTTTTACTATAATCTCCTTTAGTATGTCTTCAAAAACCCAATAAAAATCAAGCTCCAATTCAACAAGATGTGAGTGATATGCAGATTCCAAAACAATTGTGTAGAAACCCTAATTCTACAATAATTCACTTAATTATGCTCCAATTCGTTTGAAATTTGGACTATATATTCTTTAATACGTTCTTCAAAAACCCTTTAAAAATTAGAAACAAATTATTAAAAATATGAAAGATATTCTCTTCCCAAAATTGCCTCTGATATTGAGAAAAAACCTTGCCTCCATGGTGCCAAGATCATGCTCTGATACCACTTGTTATGAAATAACTTGCACAATAGAAGAATATGATATGAAATATGCTTCAAATACTTGATAATAATTGATAATAACAAGCCACTTTCAGGGGGAAAACCTCCAAATATCTCTAATGAGAACACACTTCACAATATGATGATAAAATAAGACTCACAACCTCCTATATATACCTATTTATGCCTAGGATATCACCTAGGCCGACTTAGACACCCCTATATAATACCTAGGTCGACCTAACCAACTAAATAATAATATAATAATGATAACATGACTTAATTAGGAGTTGAGGTAGCCACAAGCTGACTATTCATAGCCCGATGTACACTAATATTAAGGGTGTAGCATTGAATATGTTCCTACATCCAACTTAATACATTGCATAGGTAGTTAGTTCACATTAAATCCATTTGCATCATAAAACATTTGCATCGACAAAGCATTAAAATATTCACATTGCAATACATATTCTTTCATCGCATTTCATCAATATAAAACATATTCATTCCTTTAAAGGCAATATCATCTTAATGCATATTTCAATATTTCTTTCACCTAGTAAACATTTTAAAGTTACAATGTGCATTTATCAATATTTTCACTCATTAAGGTAAAATTAACTTATTAACTATGAAATAGGGTGTAACATACATCCCCCATTGTGAATCATTATCCTTGATGATTTGAAGTTCTAAAAATATTGTAAGATGGGAAAAATCCAATAGCATAGATTAAGTGACAACCACAACACTATCTAATCCAAAAATCCAATCTAAAACAAGAGAAAACAATAAAAAAAAGGATTAAGATGAAAGCATTCAAATAATAAACTCCCCATGTTGAAGTTGAATCACTTCTCTTGTTTCTCCTCAAACAACCTTTGCAAGTAGTCCTCATATCATAGTATGTGTGTGTAATACCTGCAAATAATAAGCATGAAAGTCAGAGATAAGTGGTTGTTAAATCAAAAATGGAGGGGAAGATCTTCTTTTATAGACAACCATTCAAATGGATGATCAAGATCAAAGTTCTAGAAATATTCCAAGATCAACGGTTGAGAATACATGCAACACAAAGTAGTGGGGTTGTGAAATGAATGTTCAAGATTGAGAAGAGACCAGAGTCAATTGATGGCTGAGATTCAAAAATAAGATAGTGGAGGGATAATGGAGAAATTAAAAATTAAAATTAATTAATTCATGAGAAAGGAATCTTTGACCAAGTAGAGGATAAATTATTTATTTTGTGGAAAAGAAAGTGGGCATTTAATTAAAATGATTTATGCAACCATTTTAATTAAATAGGAGGAAACATAGAAAGATAATTAAATAATTAATTTAGATTAATTATTTAATAGGGGAGAAGTTACAAAAGGATAGTTAAATAATTTAATAATTATTTAACTATAGAAGAATTAATAGATTAATGAATAAACAAACAATTAATAATTATTATTTGGCTATAGACAAATGATGAATAGTAAATAAATGCCAATTTATTTAATTATTGAAGAAAGGAGGTTAGCGACACAATTAAATTTATTTAATTGATCATATTAGAATAAAGGTTAAGAGAAGAATTAATTAAATAATTAAAATTATTTAATTATGCCGAGAAAAAGACCACTATAAGGGAAAAATGATGCTCGTAGACCAAGACATTTTTTAGTGTCTACATTTTTCCCCTCTTTGAAATAATGTATTTCATCACATTGTGTCAAAGAAATTCAATCAAAATATGCCTCGGTGAAAGCGGAATGGATATATGCCCCCTTGGGAGAATTTTTTAGTTTTTCAAAACTTTTCAAAATTTTTGGAAAATTGTCTTGATAAGATAATTTGATAGCTAGGAGTTCAATGGTGCTAATGAAAATGTTTTTCAAGGTCATTAAGGGGGTCAAATTTAGGTTCAAAGTGATAAAAAAGTGTGCCCAATACACTTATCAAGTGTAAACCCTAATTTTTAGACTATAAATAGGACCTTGATTAAGCAAATTAGTCATTTGTTCATTCCCAATTTAGAAATATTAGGAGCTCTGAGAGAGAGAAGCTGAGGAGATGTCACTAGTTCTAGACTCCACACATAGAGGCTACCACATCCATATGTTCCACCATTCTAAGGGAGCGCTCACCTCGGTATGTACTCCAAACCTACTTTGTGAATGTTTTGATTTGTGCACATTTTTAGGTAGGAAAAAGTTAGCCAACAATTGCATCACATAGTGTGCAATGAAATTACATGAGCGAATGATGCAGGTGATGTGGTTCACTACAATAACCTCATTGTGATGCAATTGCATAGGTCCATAAGGGGTCAGTTGTTGTGCAACACATCTAAAAGGGTGCATCACATTTGATTTTTGAGTCGCATACATGGCTAGAAACAACACAATCGATATTTAGTGACGCAAGTGTGAGGGGCAATGATGCATGTGCAAATAAATGATGCAATTGACAAGGGGTTAACTATAATTGACCCCAATGATGCACTAGTTGAGGCTTGTGACACAATTGTAACTGCATGATGCATGTGTAGAAACAATGACTCCAAGAAATTTTTTGACACAGTTGACAAGTAGAACGATGCAATTGACTGATGATTTTTTTTCCTAGTTTAGGATAAAATCACATATTCAAATTAGGTCTAATAAGTCAAATGAAGTTTTTAGATTTACGTGTGACTTTATGTGGTGATGTCAAGTTTTATGTCCCCTTATCTATACATGGGAGTCACGACCAAAGACATTTCAACTTTGGGATCAACTGGATGATGTCAAGAGGTAGGAGCTTCTAGATATCAAATTATTCTATGTGACATATATGCCCATTATCAGGGAAAATAGAGGTATGTTGATAGCTCTAGTGAAGTGGTGGCACTCTAAGACATGTACATTTCATCTACCAAATAGGGAGGCTACAGTGACCCTAGAGGACATTTACAAGATATTGTAGTTACCTATTTGTAGAGAGTAGGTGTGGTATGATCTTGTCTGAGGACACAAGCCATCTATGAATTTTATGATTATGAGGATGAGGGAGAGCTTGGAATTTAGGGTTATGAGATCAGATGGGAGACCCTAGTAGAGAGATATGATAGTTTTGACTCTATCCTATGTATATTGATTGCTGATGTGTTAATTCCAAATTGTAGGAGTCAAGTTTTCTTGTGGGCTGGGGAGAGGTATTGGTCGAGATGGTACAAGATGAGACAGTGTATTCCTAAGGGCCATGTCTATTGGGCATGTTTTATTTCCAACTTCATGAAATTTCATATCGAGGGGGTCAGAGCATGAGTTGTGGTGTGAAATTACTTATGATATGGGAGTGGGAGCATATAATAGTGTTTTGACTGCTAGTGGGATGACAATTGGGAGATGGGGCTCTATATGCATATCTACATTAGGGTTCCATGAAAAAAACACATGTAGGAGACATAGGCTATTGGAGATATGAGATTGATACACTAGTGAGCTTCATCTAGAGGCCTTACAGGGGTTGTGATCTATGGGTAGATGAGGACGAGCATTTTCCATGGTGTCGTTAGCCTAGGTATCTGATTGGGCATATAGTGTAGTCTTAGCATATCATAAAGATGTATTTTCCAGAGTGTGTCAAACAATAGTTTGAGAGAGGCAAGGTATTCTTGTAGGTATAGTAGAGTTTCCATGATTCTCTTAGGAGGTGCACCTATGTGGGCAGTAGATACCAGTGATTACTTTTGAGTAGGAGATTAACACTCTACAACTGGTACATTGGTATGAAGAGGGGGTGTAGTAGATGAAAGTATGACTCCTAAGTGTGATGCATGGTGGTTGGTGCATAGGCCAAGTCCATATAATGATCTAGAGTAGCTAGCTCCTATAGAGAATAGAGGCAAGGGTCCACAAGGCTAAAGGGGAGACAGGAGATGGAGTGGAGGGCTAGGAGATGGATGGGGGATGGCAGATGGGGAGGATGAGGAGATGATGGTGTGGGAGATGATGGAGGAGATGGGAGGGGAGGCCGAGGAGGAGACCAAGGAAGGAGGAGAAGGGATTCGAGACTGAGGTAGGTGGTGAGACCCTTATCATCAATCCATGAGGAGGGTGACAAGGATGAGTAGCATGCAGATATGCCACCTTTGGAGGTGGAGATGATGGAGGTAGAGGAGGAGCATGTAGAGGAGAGATGAGAGGAGGAGCATGCATATTATCTAGTGATGGGAGAGGTGGAGAGTTCTCTGAGAAATGATCAATTTTGGAATGGATGTTGAGGAGGAATTAGAGGAGGTGGGGGCTAGTGCAAATGAGGGTGCAACAGATCAAAGGATAGCCACCATTCAAGCCCAAGTACAAGCCATAGAGGTGGAGGTGAGGAATCTTAGGGTAGAGCAAGATGATCTAAAGGCCAAGAGATACACCCTCCAAATAGAGAGGGACCTACCAGTCATCAACTGACAATAGAAAAACCAAAGGATGTTGGATTTTGCAGCTACATGTGGTGGGTTAGTGGTTGATGTTGCATGAGAGTTGGATAGAGCTAGTGTTGGCCTCCTACAATGATCTCATAACTAAGCCTTTATAGCCTTGATTCAGAGATTGGACATCTAACCTAAATAGCCATTCAATCATCATGAAGATGCATTTAACTTGTCAACCTAGGGATGCAAACTTGAAATGGGTCAACACTATATGTGCACTAGGGGCTCAAGTATTCATTGCATTCTACAGCTAAGAAACACAATATTGAAAATAAATTGCTGAAAGGAAATAAAGAAAATGTTGAATATCAACCAACAACTATGCTTAATCTGAAATGCAAAGCAAGAATGAAAATATGTGCCACAAACAGGGACTACTTTGTTCGTTTTGGTTGCAGGAATAGTCACATAATGGAATTCTAGTGGCTACAGGAACAATAAATGCCAGATTTCTAACTAAGTATCAAACAAGTAATACTAAGCTAATGCTAAACTAAGAGAATAGATTACTCACCAAGTGGGCACCCTTGGATAAGTATCCTCTAAACTAACAAGAACTCAGATGCTTAAACTCAAAAAAATATTTTATTCACTGTAAATCATGCATACAAAGAGTAATGTGTCTATCTGTATTACTAAAATTGGAGAATGAGAGTACAATGTCAAATTGTGAAAACTTTTGAAGAAGGAGCATCAAATCATTATTTATACTATAGCTAAACAAGGTAGTCAACTCCACAATTGGGAAGACACCATTTAGGGAAAATAGGGAAAAGTGGAGCAATGGCAGTTACACATGCATGGAATCTAGTTAGATATGCAAGTCAAGCATAGATCCAGAAAAATAGTAACACCCATGCATGCTCGATCATTAAGGTCCACTACAAGGTGGTTATGTTGAGTTGCATGAAGAATCTTTGCTGCCGGTTGCCTTTGACTTGGAGCGATTTCTCAGCTGGACATTATGGTGCATGCCCAACTGGTGGTGTCCTCCTTAACTTGGCGTATTAAATCTACAGGCTAAAGTTAGTACACATAATAACTGCACATTAGTAACCACTCAAAGAAACATTCATTAATCACATGCAAAATCAATATAGATGACCCACATATTATGCCAAATATCATTAAAGCTTTCAAAGATAGGATAATGTCAAATGTCAATGGTTTGAGGGAAACATTAAACCAATACCAACACTTAAGAATTAAATTCCATGATATATATGAGCAAATAGATTATAGATTCTACCCAAAACTAGACCAAAAACTAGGCTCATCATGCCCCCCAACCTAACATCTTGCTGGTCCTCCAGTAGGGGAAGAGTTGTTGTTCTGCTTGGTCAAGGCTCTGAAATTGGCAACTAAGAGTTGTCTGGCATCAATGGCTATAGTACGTGAGTCAGGATCCCAATAGAATCCTCCCAATCTATCAAACCTATCCCATCTCTTCCTTTCTGCAACAATATCACTTTGATAGAATATGAAATTTGGCACAGGCCACATGAGCATGGGTGGCTGAAAAGTCAGGGGAGGCCAATGTCATCCTTGAGTTCTCCCAATCTGAATATGCCTCTGAATTCTTTTTAATTCTATAGCATAATTGTGGATGGAATGAGGCTCAACCTATTTCAGCTCATTAGTCAAACTATTCCATCTCTGGGATAAAAACCTCCTCACAGTTTCCTCTTTTGTTGTTGCCTTTACTTCATACTCAGTGTAAACTACCTCAATCCAAGGCATAATCCTATTGCCATAACTTGGTCTAAGCAACATTCTATGCCATTCTCTGTGAATATCCCTTGGATTTCTTGATTCAACTCTAACAAGTAGAGGGATATTAAACTGTAATTGTTTATAATCACCATGTTGATTTCCCCAACTAATCTCATTTTACACCCAAGACGTTAATGCTCTCAATTGAACATCTCCAACATACAATAGCAGGTTCCAATCATGGTCTTTTGTGATAGCATAATTATGCAAATAAAATTCACATAGAAAATTCTTCAATTTAGGGGAGGCAATCCTATAAGCATTGAAAAATTCCATAGGGGTATGAATAGAAGGATTCAAACCTGAGGCAAGTCTTGACATCTTAAAAGAGAGATACTTCTCTTTCAACAGCAGAGCATAGACCCTCGAGGGTTCTCTAAATTCCAGAATCTTTGGCACCAAAGCTTCCATATCATCTCCCCTCTGCTTCAGGGTAGCAATTTCTGCATCTTTTCCTCAATCTCTTCATCCTTAAACTTCTATTTTCCCCTTTTCCATTCTTCCTCCCTTCTTTGTATCTCTTTCCATAGATTCAAAATTGTTGCATGTATTGTAAAACTAGGAGGATTATGAATGTCTACCAGTCTTTTTGTTGATGGATGCTCCTCATATGGTACTACTTGCATGGACTCAAGCTGTCCAGTTATCTCTGGCTGTAAGGGTGTTTTTTCATCTTCCTTTTGCTACAGGGACACTTTTTGGGGACATTCATCCTTCTCTCATGCCTCATGTGATTCAAAAGCTTGAAGTGGAAAGAATGAAAATTTGACTAGTGACCCTCACAAGTAATGTATTTGATGCCATATATGACTATCTGCTTCCACAACTCGAGCATAGACATTCTTTTTGTGCCCTGCTTGTCTATGCTTAATGGAGGGTCATTTGGTTCTGTGAATTCAACCCTGGCTGACCTGGCATCTCTGGAAATAGGGTAATTTTCTCCATCAAGTAACCCTGTAACCTATGCAATTATTTCCTCTATTTCCATAACTTCTAACCCTTTTACTGTGGTGTTTCCTTATGAAAATGTCTTGGAAAATTCAAGGGCAATGCCTTCATCAAAACCATCCAAATTCAAAAAGTAATCTATCCATCCACAGTTTTGAAATTCGGCCAAGGATTGTGCATCCTATAGTTAAATATCATGCAACGTGGGTTTTTTTCGAGTTAACCCACCTCCCATTGTTTGTAATCAAACAAATTCTCTACAACTTCTTTTCCTGCAATTCCCCTTTTGAAAATCAAATGCACTTCCCTGCAGTGCCTACAAATTCTAGTGCCAGTGTCGACTGAATTTCCTCTCTTTTGTTTTTCCTTTTTGCTTGCAACTTCAAGATTATGATAGAGAAATAATGGCAAGAAAAGGAGTAATAAAGGGAAATTATGATAGGAAGAAATGGTGGCTACAGTTATTGTCACTTCATGCATGCAATTCGTTCTCTTGCTTGGATTTCAAATCTGCTCATTTTAAAATTTTTGACACAGCCTAATATGACTTGACACATGGATAATAAAATATTTGCATCTTTTTAATTCCCCTCCCCCCAACCTAAATTTGGACATGTGTCCACACATTTGAGATGGGAGTGGCGATTAACAAACAATGATGGAATTTATGTGAATACCTATACTAACGTACAATGATTAAATGAACATACTAAAAAGATGATTAAAGATAACAATTAATGTGCACATACCTGAATGTGTGGAAGATTTATTGCAAAGATCAAAAATAAAATAATGCTTGCCTTGTTAGGAAATGAATGGAGCAATAAATGAAGATGAGGTGGAATGAGGTGAGGTGGAATGAAGTGATGGAAGAGAGAGAAATGTGGTGATGGATGGGTGGATGGGCGGATGGAAAAGAAATGGACTTCCACCTAAGTGAAAGTCTTTATTATGGAAAGTACATACCTCAATTAGGCTGAAGGAGGGACACTAGGTCCACCACCTTCAGCTGCAGGAAGCTCTAACTGTCAGGTTAATTGCTGCAAGTACTCTTCTTTAGAAGCTAGCTTATGATATAATCTAAGGCGATGACAGTTAACAAGTAATTTGAACCTGACAGGGTCAATGGTGGTAAGCTGAATGACTCCATTGGGAAACAACTTAGCAACTTCGTATGGTCCTAGCCACCTTGTCTACAATTTTCCTGCATTGTCTTATTATCTTGAATCATAGAGAAATGCCCAATCTCTTGGTTTGAAATTTTTGTCCTTGATAAATCTGTCATGCCAATTGATTCTCTGATTCTGCACTACTTCTATATGTTGCAGGGCTGCTCTCCTTTTTTCATCCAAAGAATTTAGCTACATGATTCTTTCTCTCTATACTTTAGAAATATCCATAATCCACTGTAGTTCATAGAGTTTTATGTTCAAATTCAATTGGCATCATAGCTATCTTTTCGTACAACTCAAATGGGGTGAAACCTGTAGTTGTTTTCCATGTTGTCCTATAGGCTCAAATAGCTTTAGGTAATCTGTTTTCCCAATCTTTCTTATGGATAGCTACTATTTTAGTCAGAATGGTTTCAATTTCTCTATTTGTCACTTCAACTTGGCTATTAGCCTGGGGGTGATAAGGTGTAGACTTTCTATGCCTTATATTGTACTCATTCACTAGTGCTGCAACAAGAGTTGATTTGAATTGTGGCCCTTGATTAGTCACTATTTCTCTTGGAACTCCATATCTTGTGAAAATATCCTCATAAAGAAATTCTGCAACCTTGTTATCCCTCGCTAGCAGGGGTTTACAGTATTATAGGGATTTGTATTTGAGACTAGTTCTGCTAGAGAGGAGAGAGCCAAGCTTCTCTTAGGTTCATAGTAGTTCACATGGCAGATCTCATAGTAGGTCTCAAAGCAAGCACTCCCACAGTAGGTCACATAGTGGGGAGACATTAGGTTCAAAATGATCCACTCCATATGATAGGCCATCTACCTCAAAGCATAGTTCTCTAGGCTTGCCACGACAAGAGGACAGGGATATACCAGGGTCAGAGGAGCAAGACAACTCATGCTAGGGCTGATTTTGACATGATGTATTATGACACTGTATTTTTTATCATCGAGCTTGTGAGCTGCATCTTGTTAGAGATGATACATCTTGAAATTGTACTATGACACATTTTGAGTGATATATGAGGGTATGTGCAGGATCATCATGGAAAAAACAGGCCCTTAAGTGGCAAAAAATTTAGAAAAATCAGAGTTAGGAAACTTGACGTAATTTTTTTAATAAGTTATCTATATTATTTCAAAAATATGTAAGAATAGAATCTGTAGCAAATTGATTGTAGTTTCTAAACTACTAGGTTTGTTTAAAAGAAAAAAATCTATTTGGTGAAAATTTGAAATTTCAATGCAGTACTTAAATTTCAGGGAAAAATAAGAAGTAGGTGCCTGTTTGACCACCCTAACCACAATAAATTATTGATAATATTTTTTTATAATATTTTAGATATAAGTAGAGGACTCATGTCCCGATGTGATGGATTTTTTTGTAATTTTTTTCCAAGTAAATAATTAATTATGAATTTTTTATTATAACTTTTAGAAAATAGAAAAACTTGTATGTCTAACCACCTTAACTTGGTCAAAACTTCATGAAATTCAAATTTTCTTTTTTTAATCCTATAGTATGTGAAGTATAGAATGTGACGCATGTTTTGGATTCAAAAAATATGATACCATTTGAAAGCTATAGATATTTTTCAATCAGCCTATCAATTAGGACTTTACTCGTAATTTGAATAGAAAATGAATAATAATTACTTATTAAATTCCAAGTAAATAGTAATATATATTGGTAGAGAGCTGAGAATATCTTTTAAAAACCCTTTTCGTTTCATCAATTTTTGGTAAAAAAAAATTATCAGCCACATACCCATCATATTGCCACTTTTTGGCCCATCATGATCCTGCACATACCCATGATATGATTTTTGGTGGAAATTTATGATATATAGTCTTATGTGATTATGCTATATGTTTATGATTATACTATTAATGTTTATGATTATGATTATGCTTTTATGATATGTATGAATTTCTATATGATCATGTGATGGTTTGATATGATCAATGATTATGCATTTATAGTGTTTATGCATCTAATATGATTATGAAATGATGTTATATATTAATGCAGCATAGATGACCTAATTTGATGATGTGATGTGATGCTTATAAAATATGTATACAATGACTAAAAAGGTTTAATGTGAATGCAAAACGTGTTGTATGATATGATATGCAATAATGTTATTAATGTTATGCAATTTCCATAAGATGTCAATGCAATGCAAATGGAAATGAACTATGATCATAATGTAAAATGCAATGCCATGGTTGATTGTGTTATGATGCAATGAAATGATAATGCTATATGGATGCAATCTATGTTTTTGCATTTTCTCATGCAAATATATGTGTGGATTATTGTGATGATTTCTATGATGATAATGCTTTTTGTAATGCTTTCTAACATGATCATGTATGCATAGTAGTTTTTGTGTGTCATAGGACTTTGTTAGGATGTAGATAGAAGAAATGTTAGCATGGAAAATTGCAAAGAAGATGGAATGTCAAATGAGAAATGAAAAATGATATAATTTCATGCTTTTATATTTATCATCATAGGGTGTAAAAAATGTCACAAATGGAGCACAAATACCATGGTATGAGATAGACCAAGGTGTGCAAGGTGACCATTTGTGAGAGACAAGTAGTCAAAAGACAAGGAATTCCCCGACTCATTACAAGGACCCAATTGTTCCAATATTTTTACCAAGACAAACCATAAATAGAAAACAAAGAAAAGAGATCATGATCCATCATATCGTCTATAAATATTGTTTGGACATCCTCGAGGTAGCTAGTAACATGACCAAAAACCAATCAAAGAGATAACACAAACTCAGACCAACAAAGTGTTTCCCAAAGATGTAATGTTTGTTGATAGTATTGATAAGATTTATTAATTAGGTTCATTAGGTTTAGGTGTAGGAAAGACACATCCTACTAAAGGTAGATGATCAAGATGACTGATTGATTGATTTTTTGACCAAAGTTGATTGATAGGTTGACAAGGTTGATTAATTGATTTGATTAAGTATGTCTGGTTTCAAAAGATACATCTTGTATAAGGTAAGATTAATTGACCAAGTGACTAGCTTGAATTGATTAGATAAGGTTTGATTGATATGATTGAATTATGTGATGATGCTTAACACCACAAAAGACATATCATGTTTAAGACAATCAACACATCTTATAAAGTTGAATAATTAAAAATTTGATGAACACCTAGTTTCAGGGAAGACATATCCTACTTAAGGAAAATGGCAAGGTTGACCAATGACAATGTTTAATCTTGGGAAAGACGTATCCTGATAGAAGACAAGTGATGAGACTAAATGAGACAAATGACATTATGCCCCATTCCAATATAAGGCCAATGATATGATAGTGATTGATGATAAAGTAATTGACCAATTGAAGATTAAAGTTTTTTTGGACATGTTTGTCTATTGATTCATGATTTGGTTTGAAGAATGATTGCTTACATATAGAGAAAATGACTAGAACCAACAAACCCTAAAGGAATGACCTAGGGCCTTGGGGGTTCATCGATTGATAGATTTTCCTACATTATACATGTAGATACCTCATAGTTTGACATGACGCAAACCAAATTTGATATGACTCAACAAAATCCAAAGGACAAACCTACTATCTCGGGGGCCCATCAATTTAGGGCCTTGCCTATGTAGAAAATGTGTAAAGAAAACATAGTTAAACCAAAATAACACAGACTGAATTAGAAACTAACTCTATTTTTTGAAGTTTTGACATTTTTTTATATTTTTGGATTTTCAATGTTTTTTTTTTTTTTAATGATTTTTTTGGATTTTTGATTATTTTATTATTTTTTTTGGATTTTTGATGATTTTAAAAGGTTGATACCATGCGTTGGATACCTTGAAGACATAATTCAAGGAATTTCCCCCAGTCAGTTATAGGACCAACCTATTATGTGTGAGGGGATCGATGGATGTAAAGAATGGCCATGACGGCAAAGGACACTAAATTTTGGTGGTTCTTAGGCCATGTGAAGGATGTCAAAGCTTTATTATGGATAGATGATATGCATGAATGGATGCGCGAAGGGTGAAAGACCAAGTGGAGTGATAGTAGGAGGAGGAGCATAGAATGACTATGCATGGTGCCTGTTTTCCAAGTTTTCACCATGGTACTTATCCAAAGCACCACTAAAGTGGTTTTCACTTTTGGAGGAATTATTTCTCTTTAATATTTTTTTATTTTTTCTATTTCTTTTATCTTTTCTATTTTTTTTTGTCACCAAGATGCATGTTTACCAGGTTTTCATCAAGGTGACCATTTTTTGATTTTTTTTTTGTATTTTTACCTTTTTGAAGGGATACTTTGAGAATTAGGTGTAATACTTGTGAAGGTGCATGTTGTTGATGGGTGTGGACAAATATTTTGGCACCCAAGGTTCTCTTGCACTTCTATGGTTTTTCACCTAAAAGGAGAGAGATGGGCCAAAATGGGCAATGTCCCCACTCAAAACTAATGTAAATATGAATGAAATATGCCTAGATGCAATGTCTAAATGCAAAAAACTAATAAAAGATAATGGTTATTAATGCAAAATCTAAGAAATGCAAGTTGTTTGAAAACACATTGTGATATGAAAAATGACCTAAGAATGCAAACAAACAATGACAAAAATGAATGAGATTGGAGAGGTGCACCTAGAAACTGAAATGTGACGCAAAGAAACTCTGGAATCCTTCAAAAAATTTTGTTAAGGCCAACTAGGACACTTATGCCAAGCTAGGTGACTTAGTCATGTTTCGAGAAGATTTTGTCAAAACAAGTTTCAGCCAAATGGGTATCCAAAAATGCAGAAACCACTTTTTAGGCCTAGCAGTGGGACTAATTCACCATAAATGGTGACTTAGTCCACCTATACATTATCTTAGAAAATTCAATGTAGGAATATGTAGCTCTCGGTCTACACTTCTCTTCTTGATAGGTGTTCGATTCTAGATCTACAGAAATTGGGATGTAAGAGGTCTCCAAGCCTCACTTAGGGGTTTGTTCACTTGAATGACTTTGATGGATAGACAACACCTTTTAACACCTTTCACTTTGACAAATCTACATACAAGACCTACAAGACACACATGCAAAGAGGGAAAAAAGGTTAAGGGTTAGAGAATAGGGTTTACCTTGGTCAAACCCCAATTTGGTAATCAAACCCTTGAAAATGAAATGAAATAGAAAGAGAATGATGAATAAAAAAAATGAAATACTACAACTCACCAAACCATTTATGTTGAAATTTGAATATATGCAAGTAGATGCTCCAATGAAGACTTGATAATACCTAGAATGCTTGAGAATAATGAATTTTTGTATGCTAATGTATGCGTGAATGTATTAGAAATGAGAAGATTCGAAGATACAAAATGAGGGGAAAAACCTTTATTTATACTTGATTTTACAATATTTCCTAAAAACAACACATCACAGGCTGACCTCAAGGTTAAGAGAATAATATTGTGCTAAAAACTTAAAATAGTTTTTATTTTTGTGTCGAGTGGGACTAAGTCGCCCCAAGTGGCGAATTGGTCCCACCAAGGAAAATTTATTGGGTATAAGAAATTAAAGTGTATTTAATGATGTTTAATGGGATTATTCTATGAAACACACTTAAATATATCTAGAAAGTGTATTAAGGGGTCATTTAAACATGAGAAAGGGTCAAATTAGTGATGAAAAGCCTAGAAAAGGGTGAAAGTTTGTTACAACTCTTTACAACTCTTTTAAATAATACTTGGTAAGTGATAAAAAGGAGTTATTTAGGTGAATTATAATGAAAATGTCCTAGAAAAGTGTGAAAGTGGGTTCCAACACTTCAAAACACTTTTACAAAAATCATAGAATTCTTAATGATTCATTAGGACCTAAGACCTAATGTGAATGTGTTGACCACATTACAACATTAAATCTAGGAAAAATAAAGCCAAAATCACTAGGAGGGCCTAAACATGAGAAAAAGTAGAAGGGTTAAGTTTTTTGTGTCCATAATTAGCCCTCACTTTAGTGAGAGGATGAACCTACTTCAAACTCACACTAAAGTAGATCCACACACAATCAAGAGGTGTTTCAATGAACTAATGCTAGCAAGATGAGACAACAATGATCAATAAGGATGATCAAGCCCCTAGGATGAAGATCCCATGGCCAAATAAACTTTAGCACAAAGGAACACACATGAAAATGATGTAAATGAAGAGGAAGAAAAGGAAAAAGAAAGAGTTGGATCAAGATTCAATTTTTTTCCCATCCCATTGTGGATTAGATCTAGGTTGTTTGTCTAGAAATAAAATGTATGCTCACTCTGAGGTGATGAAAATCATGGCTATCCATCAGGTGAGAAATCCCAAAAGGTGAGGAACATACACTCATCATTGGTATGCACTCACACACATGCAGGTGGCTATGGGGAAAGTCATGCCTCAGAATGGGCTTCCTGCTCAACCATACCAAAGTTATACCTCCTGATAACTTTAATAAGGCACCACAAAAGAAAATGACTTTTCATGCTTCATGAGACAAGAAAAAATTTGTATGCTTAGAGCTCATGAACAAACATGATAGCACCATAGGCATGCAAGTTGTGTTATGCAAGGTGGCCATATAAAAAAATCAAAATACATTATGCAAAAGATGTTCAAAGCAGTCTTTCTTAGTTCATGCGAGTTCTATAACTTAGGGAACATTGTGTCTAATGTCTCCAAGAGAGGACCAATCAAAGAATAAAAAAATGACAACTTAGGGAATGTAATGTGTCACATCAAGCCACCAAGAGGAATGTAATATGATAAGATAGATCATGCTCATGAAAGAAATCACACCCAATGTCATCCACAAAGTGACAAAACACATCATATGAAGTAACAAGACTACACTAAGAACCAAGAAAAGGAAATAAAAATGAAAAATGAATAATGCCAATGTATGACCCCACTTTAAAGAAATTTCTACACATCGTACTATGAGAAGTTACCTTAAAGTAGCAAATAAAAAATGCAAACAAGAAAAAGAAGACATGAGAGCCAGCTTGGAAAGCCCCTATTCTAGGTCATATGTTTTTGAGTAAGACTACGTCATGTGAGATAAAAGAAAAGGAGGGTGTTTCCCTCAAAGGAAAACATGAAAAACATAAGGGATCTATAGATTTGGGCTCAATATGTTCTTTGTTGCAATGTTTCATTGTAAAGAGCTTGGAGCTATCATCATTCCCCAAATACATAGAACTGGAAGAATGGTGCAAAGAGAGCAAAAACAAAGAAAAATAAATATCTTGTTGGGTCAACATGGAAGAGAAATAGGGTGTCTTGACGCTTTGTGTCATCCCCCAAAGGAAAAATAAAAAAGGAAAAGTTTTGGGTTGACATGAAAGAGACATGAATGTCTCAATGCCTTGCATCATCCCCAAAAGGAAAACATAAGAAAAAGACAAAAGAAAAGGAAAAGAAAATAATTTTGGGTCAACATGAAAGAGACATGAATGTCTCAATGTCTTGTGTCATCCCCAAAAGGAAAACACAAGAAAAAGAAAAAAAGGGAAAAGAAAAGAAAAAGCCTTTTGGGTCAACATGAAAGAGACATGAATGTCTCAATGCCTTGCATCATCCCCAAAAGGAAAATACAAGAAAAAGGAAAAAGAAAAGGCAAAGAAAAAGAAAGGGGCGTTTTGGGTCAACATGAAAGATACATTTTGGTCTCAATGCCTTGCATCATCCCCAAAAGGAAAACAGAAGAAAAATGAAAAGAAAAGGCGAGAGAAAAAGGAAAAGCTTTTGGGTCAACATGAAAGAGACATGAATGTCTCAATTCCTTGCATCATCCCCAAAAGGAGAACACAAGAAAAGACAAAATAAAAAAAGGTGAAAGTGCTGCATGACATATAGAAGAATGTAGGTACAAATAAAAGAATGTCACAAAGAGAAAGAGAACATCAAGCAAAACATTATGGGGGAACACGTTACAAACATGCAAACACACAAAAGAAAAAGAAAAAGACCATGCAAAATACTAGTAAGGAAAATGTGATTCAATCATCAAGCAAGTCACCCGCTTCCCAGTCTCAATTGGTACAAGTGGAAGGTGAATAATACAGCTAGGGGACAATGAAAAATGCATTACTAGGACAAGGCTAGCAACTTCTTTCTCCCATTGAGTGCAAGAGAAGAATGAGCCAAGGTAGGTGATGGGAGAGGTCATGTAATCATGAGAAGATAATTCTGTACAACTATTACATGATGAGGTGTTTGATGGTGGTTTAAGGAATTATTGGATAGCAATTATCACCATCAAAATGATAGTTGCTCAGTATTTCTTTCAATTGGTGACATTCATCACTTCTATGTCTAAGAATGCGATGATATGCACAATGTGGAACATTAGCATCTTTAGGATATATCACCAACCTATTCATAGGTGGTAATATCATCACTCATTTGTTGAAAACTATTTGAAATTTCCTTTCACATTCGGGTGGTGGATAGAGAAGAAGTTATTTTTTGTAACTTGCAAGGCCTCTTGCATTTTCTAGATTCACCCTTTTCTCGAATAGAAGGGGGAGGAGGACCCAAAGTGATCCTTTCATCCTTGTCATTGTTATTAGCTAAGGATTGTTCTCAAGGAAGAAGGACATTGAGATCAGGAGGGGAATCAAATATCACCATGCCATCATCATGAAGTCTCCAATATTCTCTAGGAGGCTTGCTGTCATGAGGAGGATCTTGATATCCTAACCCTATTGTGTTATCATGTTTTAGATTTTTTTCTAAGAGTTGATGAATGTTATGTTTAGTTGTGTCACATCCTTGTTTTCTCAAGATGGTAAAGCCCTTTCCATAGGTTTCTTTAAGGTTGATTGGAGTATTTGTAACTTTGTTATCATAGAATGGTTGAGGGGTTGCTTGTTTAGAAGAACTAGGTTCACTTGATGGAGGGAACTTAGGTCCTTCATTTTTTTTAGGATGTAAAGAACCAAACATATTAGGAGGTGATACTGTAGGAAGGTCTTGTTTTTTCATTAATGGATAAAAGGATGCATTGGCTTCAAGATTGTCAAGACATTCATTTAGGAAAGTATTCGTCCTTTCATCATCTTCTCCAATGATGTCAACATCACAAGGAGGACATTCATGGGGAGTTGAAGGAGCATGAGGAAGTTCAATGTCATTAGGATCAATTCCAAAAGAACAACTTGACATGTCAAATAAGGATTTTAATGACATCCAAAACTTATTAAAACACATATCCATGATGAAAATGAATGAAGGAAAACTAAATACAAAAAATGAAATAAAACAACAAATCTGCAAATTGTAACAAAAATGTAGTAATAGAAAACATAAATGCAAAAAATGCTCTGAAAATGCCAGAAATTATAGTGTGGAATGTGCAAGTGGACTAAGTCAGCCAGTATGGCAAATTAGTCCCAATAATGATTTTTTTGAGATTTTTTACAATTTTTAAATGGAATTTTATGATTTTTTAGATTTTTAGATGCAAGTATAATATGAAAATGCAGATTTTTTTGAAATTTTTAATGAAAAGCAATGCAAAAATGTAAGCTATACGAGCTTTTGAATAATGCAATTTTTTAAAACCCTAGGATGCAATTTAAACAATGCAAAACCTAATGCAATGTTGATGCAAATTATGCATAGGATGTAAATACACTTCAAATCAGAAGAAATTTTTTATAAAGGTAGGTTCACCAAAATGTGGACAAAGATTTTGGCACCAGAGGTTCTCTTGCACTTCTAGGGTTTTTCACCTAAAAGTAGAGATATGGGCCAAAATGGGAAATGTCCCAACTCAAAAATAATGCAAATATGAATGAAATATGCCTAGAGGCAATGTCTAAATACAAAAAATTGATAAAATATAATGATTATTAATGCAAAATCTAAGAAATGCAAGTTGTTTGAAAACACATTGTGATATGCATAATGACCTAAGAATGCAGACAAATAATGACAAAAATGAATGAGATTGGAGAGGTGCACTTGTAAACTAGAATGTGATGCAAACAGGCTCTAGAATCCTTTAGAATTTTCTATTAAGGAAAACTGGGACACTTATGCCAAGTTGGGCGACTTAGTCCTATTTCAGGGAGATTCTGTTAGAACAAATTTTAGCCAAATGGGTATCCAAAAATGTAGAAATCATTTTTCAAGCCTGGTAGTGGGACTAATTCACAACAGATGGCAATTAGTCCACTTGTGAATCTCAACAAATTTTGGGGTAGGAATTTGTAACTCTTAGTCTGCACTTTTCTTCTTGACAGGTGTCCAGTTATGGATATGCAAAAATTGGGTTGTAAGAGGTCTCCAAGCTTCACTTACAGCTTTGTTGACTTGAATAACTTAAATGGATTAACAACACCTTTTAACATCTTTCTCTTTGATAAATTTGCATACAAGAAGTTCTGCAAAACAAACATGCAAAGAGGGGAATAAGGGTTAAGGGTTAGAGAATAGGGGTTTGCCTTGGTCAAACCCCAATTTGGTAATCAAACCCTTGAAAATGAAATGAAATGGAAAGAGAATGATGAATGAACAACATGCAATGCTAAACTCACCAAACGCTTGATGTAGAAATCTGAAGACATGCAAGTAGATGCTCAAATGAAGACTTGATATTTCCTAGAATGCTTGAGAATAATGAATGTTTGTATGCTAATGTATGAATGAATGCATTAGAAATTAGAATATTAGAAGATGAAAAATGAGGGGAAAACCCTTTATTTATACTTGATTTTACAATATTTCCTGAAAATAACACATCACAAGATGACCTCAAGGTTAAGAGAATAATATCCTGCTAGAAATTTAAAATAATTTTGATTTTTGTGCTGAGTGGGACAAAGTCACCCCAAGTGGTGACTTGGTCCCACTATCAAAATTTTACTAGGTGTCAGGAATTAAAGTGTATATAATGATGTTTAATGGCATTATTCTCTGAAACACACTTAAGTAGGGAAAAAAGGTGCATTAAGGGGTCATTTAAACATCATAAAGGGTCAAATTAGTGATGGCAAGCCTACAAAAGTATTAAAGTTTGTTGCAACTCTTTACAACACTTTGAAATAAGACTTGATAAGTGATAAAAATGAGTTCTTTAGGTGAATTATAATGACATGGTCATAGAAAAGTGTGAAAGTGGGTTAAAGTATGCTTCACAACACTTTTACAAGACATTATATAATTCTTAATTATTCACAAGTTCCCAAGACCTAATGTGAATGTGTTGACCACATTACAACAATAAATCTAGAAAAATCAAGCCAAAATCACCAGGAGGGCCTAAACATGAGAAAAAGTAGAAGGGTTACTTTTTCCATGTCCATAATAGGTTTAGAAAATGGTTCACCTTTAGGAGTAGAAAGTTGATAAGAACTAAATCCATATGTTGTTGTGATGATATAAGGGCCTAACCAATTAGGTTCAAAAATTTTGGGATTTTTCTGATCTGTCTGATTCTTCAGATTCTCTTTCAAGACTAAGTCACTAATGTCAAAGCTTCTAGGTCAGACCTTCTTATTGTAGTTGCATTGAAGTTGGTTCTAATATGCTTGCAAATGTGTCAAAGAATTTTGTCTCTTTTCATCCAATAATTCTAGCTCATGTTGACGAGATACACAGTATTCCTCTTGATCAATCAATCCTTGCATAGAAATTCATAGGGATGGTAACTCAACCTCAATAGGAAGTATGGCCTCAGATCCAAAGACAAGGGAATATGGAGTGGCTCTTGTAGGGGTGTGAACAATGGTACGATATGCCCATTAAGTAGGATTGAGTTGGAGATGCCAGTCACAACTAATGTCATCGTCACTCCTTTAATATTTTATGGATAGTCTTATGAGATGCCTTAGCTTGATCATTACCTCAGGAGTAATACAGGGTAGTGAAATGGTGTTGGATATGAAACTTCTCAAAAAGTTCATAGGCATCGTGATTCTTGAAAGGGTGACCATTATCTATAATGATGGATTGCAGGATACCATAGTAGCATATAATGTAATTCAGAATAAATTTGGATATCCACTTACCAATAATATAGGTCATTAGAATGACTTCGATCCATTTGGTAAAGTATTCTAAAACAACAAGGATATACTTATGCCCATTTGCAGAAGCGAGATGGATCTTTCCTATGAGGTTGAGTCCCCATTGAGAGAATCGCCATGGTGATGTGAGTGTATGCAATTCCTAAGATGGTGCATGTATTAGATCTCCATGAATTTGACACTAGTGGCATCTGTTCACAAAGTGATAAGCATCATGTTCTATTGTAGGACAATAATATCTTGTCCTCATATGCTTTCTAGCTAAGGTAGGACCAACAGAGTGAGCTTCGTGTATACCATGGTGAACCTCTTGTAAAGCTATCTATGCTTCATTTGAGTCGAGATATTAGAGGAGGGTGCTATCTAAGCTATGATGGTAAAGGGTATCACTGATGATGACATACTTGGAGGCTTGTCAGATAAAGGTTTTGCATTGGTTGGAGTACAAGTCAGGAGGGATAATTTCTTCATGCAAGTAGTTGTAAATGTCTTTGTACTAGGGAGATATGAGAACAAGTTAGCACACAAGTTCACTTTCAGGGGCATCGAACATAGGGACCAATAGTTGTTCTACCTAGAACTCATATTGTGATACATTGTTAGGAATGTCCAAGAGAGATCCAATTGTTTTCATTGCATTTGCTACCTTGTTTTAGATTACTGGTATCTTCTCAAAGTTAATGGCCTCAAAGTATAGTCTAAAACTATCAACCATACACTTGTGGGGCATTATATTTTCATCCTTGGTATCATAATCATCATTGAATTGCTTGATCACTAATTGGGAATAATCATAAACTTAAAGATCCTTTATTTTCCATTTTATTTTCATTCGGAGTCTTGTTAGTAATGCTTCATACTCAACTATGTTATTGGTGCATGAAAATGCTATTCAGAATGACTTAGGAATGGAATCCCCTTGAGGTGTGATTAATAAAATACTAGCTCTTGAATCATGACTTGTGTAGGACCCATCGAAGTACAATTTCCATGTTGTTCGCGTTTCTATGAAAAAGATTGATTCATCTCAAAAGTTGAATATTGGAGGATGATCTACCTTTACTAGTGCATTTGTGAGTTGATCATCTATCACTTTTCCTTTTATTTATTTTTGTTCAACATATTCAATGTCATATTCACTTAAGATCATAATCCACATAGCTAACTATCCTATCAGAGTTTCTTTACTAAGAAGATACTTTAGAGGATCAATTTTGGCTATCAAGTTTGTCTTATACTTTAGCATGTAATGTCTCATTTTTTAGGCTGAAAATACAAATTCTAGGCATGCTTTTTCAATAGGGTTTTAGTTTAACTCATATCCAAATAAAGTACAACTGATGTAGTATATTGTGTGTTCTTTTCCATCATTATCATTTTGTGCTGAAAATTTGGTGCAGGAGCACCTATTTGATCACATGCCTCAATGAATCCATATTGAGTTATTTGTTCCATTTTTATGTTTTGATATTGTAATAATGCCTAATATGCCACCTTTGTGGTGTTATAGGTCCTAGGATGTTGTTCATTTTTCATATATTGTAAAAATTGTCAAAAGTGCAAAATTAGGTAGATGAAATGTCATTAAGGTGTTTTGTGAACAAACTAATCAAAATGTGGTTGAAAGTGGTTATTATTGGTTGAAAATGTATAAATAAACCCTCCAAAACTCGAATTGGGGGTTGGAGACATCATTTTTGAAGTTAAATGAATGGAAACCTCAAGTTTGGTATGCATTTTCTGATTTTTACATTGTTACCAGGCTGAAGTTGTGTTTTGTATGGACTTTTATGGGATTAAATAATGGATTATCATATATGGATGGAAAGATATCTATTTTTTGTTTCCAATTATTTTTGTATCATTTAATTTTATTAAGTTTTGTGGAAGATATGATTATTTTGGTGAGACTTCCTATTCTAACAATATTGTGCAGAATTTACAGTCTGAAAAGTGTGATGGTATGGAATATAAAATCTATATTTTGGATTTGAAACCAACATTATTTTGTTACCATGTGAACCTACTTTCATTTTCTTCAAGTCTCATCAAATTTCATTAAGATTTGAATGAGTTATGACCATTTTTGTGAGGGTAGGTCTGAACCCTACCTAGGGTTTGCAGTTTTGGGAAAAATACAATAACTTTCATTTCAACAATTGGATCTTCATAAGAATTGGAGGAAAAGACTATAATTATGGATTCTTCAATATCACCAGAGGAATTGGATTCATTATTTGTTTTGTAGAAGTTATTAATGACTGTTCATGGCAATAAATTGTGGGCTGCCATAGTTATGTTTCCAATGTGATATACAATGTTTAATAACATGTGTTATAAAAAGATTGTTTTGGATTATTGTTGAAGTTTGTGAGATGTGTTGTGAATCCTTATAGCTCTGCATCAAAATTACCTCAATGCTAATGTAGTTGTTGTCATGTAAAATATTCAAATGTCTTTTGTCAATAGGAACCATAAGAATTAGTGGAGTCAATAGATAATACTTGATTTGATCAAATGCTTCTTGACATTTCTCTGTCCAAATAAAGGGAATTCCTTTTTATAATAAATTTTGAAACATATGAATATTGTTTATTAGTTGAGCAATGGACCTATGGATTTATTGTAGTCTTCCATGTAAATTCCTTAACTGACTGATGTTGGTTGGTAGTGGCATATCCAAGATAGCTTTTACTTTTGTGTGATCAATTTTTATTCCTCTGCAAGAGACAATATATCCTATAAGTTTTCATGATTGAACCCCCAAAACACATTTCTTTGGATTTAACCTGAGTTTGTATTTTTCAAGTCATGTGAAAATATTATCCAAGACTACTAGGTGGCCACTTCTTTTTAGATATTTTGAGAGAGTATCATAAACATAATCCTCCATAAGTACATGCATATAATCATGAAAAATGGTGCCCATGGCTCTTTGATATGTTTCTATGACATTCTTAAGTCCAAATGGCATAATGTTCAAAAAAAATGTTCCCCAAGCGCATGTTAAGGTTGTCTTTGGTTGATCTTTAGGAGGAATCCTTACCTGATTATAGCCTGAGAATATGTCCATAAGTGATAGCATTTCATATCCAATAGTGAGGTCCACTATGATGTCAATATTTGGTAAGGGGAAATCATCTTTAGGAAAATATTTGTTAAGATCTCTAAACTACATGCATACTCTGATTTGACCATTTGGTTTTGTGATAGGAACATGATTAGATATCCAATCTGCATAATCAACAGAGCATATGAATCGAACATCCAAGAGTTTCTTTAGTTCAACCTTAATCGAGAGTGCAATTTGTGGGTGCATTTTCCTTAGCTTCTTCTTGTATGGTTTGGAATTTGGTAGCAGTGGAAAATGATGTAAAAAAAGCTTAGGGTCCAATCCAGGCATGCATATAAGCATATGGCCATGCAAAATTAACTTGTCTCTATAAAAATAATGCTGCAAACTCGAGATTTTCCTTGGTGGTCAAAGATGCTGCAAGCTATATCATTTTAGAGGTGTCTTGTGTCCCAATGTTTACTTCTTCCATGTCTTCTACAAGGAATGGTGATCTCTCTTGATCTATAGGGAGACTATTTAGCCCTCCATCCTCAAGCACCTTAGAGAGGTTTTCACTTTGGATATGTCCTTTGTTTTTACTTTTTCATGATCAACAGGAGCCTTTCAGTTTTCACCTGAAGACCTATGATCAACAGGAGCCTTTCAGTTTTCACTTTTTCAACTAGAGGAAAATACAACCTCACCAAAGTATGTTGCAATATTGAGTTATATGACAAAACCAACCTTATGATCCCCACTCAGTATTCCTTCACAAAGTCCCATGAACTCAAAAATTGCTTCGTCATTTTCAAAAGTGTCTAAACTCGGTGGTTCATGTTGATCCCAATCTATTAATTGTAGATAAACAAGGGGCAAGCGATGATCCAGGTGGATCCAAGAAACTTGAAAATTTTAGTCTTAGAACCTCATGAAAACAACCTCATCGCATAGAGCTCGCAAACACGATCCTGATTCAACTTGAACCACGTCAAAAGGAGGTTGTATGTAAGAGTTATCCTCAGTCAAAGATTGGTCAAACTAGTGAACCAAGGGGCCAAAAAAAGGTGAAAAATTGATCTTCTAAAAATGAGGAAAAAATGAAACCAAGTTGTATAGCTCGATGCGCTGATTTCAGAACTATA
Source organism: Sequoia sempervirens (assembly GCA_007258455.2). Lineage (NCBI taxonomy): Eukaryota > Viridiplantae > Streptophyta > Pinopsida > Cupressales > Cupressaceae > Sequoia > Sequoia sempervirens. Next base: position 18,657,054 of record VDFB02322083.1, on the reverse strand, counting down.
TTCGGTTTCGAAAATAGAGTTCGTATGTGGAAATTATGACCAGTCAAAGTTGTAGTCAAACTTGGTCAAAGTGGTGACATGGCATCACCGGAAATTAAGACTTGCCAAGAAGTGGCAAATGATGTGGTAGGAGTGGTGAGTTGGCATAAATATATATTAAACCATAATTATTAAAGAAAAAAATAGGTATGGTTTTAAGAAAGAAATAAATTTAAAAAGAGAGGATTTGGTGGGATTTTATCCCTTAAAATTCTCTTGCCTTTCCCATAAAACAAGGAAAGAAAAAAAACACGTAAACCTATATTTCAAAAAATTAACCCCTTTAACCACCTTTTTCATATTTCAACAAATTATAATATTTTTAAGGTGGTTAGGAATTATTTTAAAGGATTTTAATGTTATTATAAGGGGTGGAGATTCTTTTAAACACTTGTTAAGCCCAAAAACAATTATTTGGCTAATAACAACCCAACAAATGAATATTTCCAAAATACTATAAAAACCTATAAGGGCTTATAAATGGGAGATGAAGGTTATTTATTTGTTTTGATGGTTGAGCCTTATTAAGGACATTTTTTATGTATAAAAGGGGGTGTAGGTGTCTGATTTTCAACCAAGTGCTTTGGAGAGAACTAGGTGTTGGAGGGAATTTTTATGCCTTTGTAAGAAAACTTTGGAGTGTTTGGAGGAGAATTTACAAGGTGTTTTTGTACACCAAAAATTGTAAAATAGAGAGAGAGATTGTGAGGAATTTTATACAAGTTTTTGAAGCTTGATATTGTAAGAAAGCATTTTCAGGTGCTTGGAAATATTAATAAAAGTGGTCCAACGTTGAGAAGCGGACCCAAAGATGTAGCTCAAATTGAGCAAACTCCGTTATCAAGCGTGATCTCTCTATTTCTTCTTTGTCTCATAATTCTTTCAATATTATGATTCTTTGAGTTTCCTATTTATAAAAATTAAATAGTTAGTATATGTCTCTTGAATCTGGATAAAGTATAAGTGAACTTTATTTGTCGTAATTCAACAGTTAAGATTCATAACCATGCAATTTTATTGGATCAGGAAAAATCTATAATTAGGAGTTAAGTGCAAATTATTTGTAGCTCTTTAATTATAGATCAGGCCATCATCAAAATTGTCAAGGGTCATGGTATAGGTAGATACAATAAATTTAGAGGTAGATTCAATAGGTTCCCAAAAGGTTTCAATCATCAGGTTCCCAGAAGTGTTTAATCCAAGCTTCTCTTTTCAAGGGGAACTTTTGGTGGGGACTTGATGAGGAACCAACTTTAAACATTTGGATGAATCTTTCCTCAAAGGTAGGCTCACCAAGTTCTCTAAATGTTTCCTCCAGGTTATAATTATTGATGGATCTATTGGATTCCAAATCCCATTCCCATTCATTGGAATTTGAGTCAGTATAATAGTCCTTAGATTTCTTGATTTCATTTGAAGCATTAACAATCTCACTCGAGGGTAACTTGATACCCTAGATAGTCACTTTTACTGGTACAAACCCTAACCCTTGACACATTAGTAATTTAGTAGGCAATAAGGGTTCCAACATTCCTTTTTTGTTTAGACCAAGGCTGCCATGTCCATCATATCCTTGTTGCTTCATTAGTAGGAACCCTTTTAGATACTATTCAACTAGTAACTACTTAGGTTCTATTTCCTCCTCTTCTTTATATAGCCATGTATAAATGTGGTCATCCAAATATTCTTTGGCTAATTGCCCCTATTTAGTGAAGGTGGTAGGGGGATTGTGGATGATAAACTTAGGATGCACAAGATGTGGCTTGCCATAAGATTTTGGTGATTTGGGTAGCTTTCCAATGCAAAAGAGACTCTTCATGCTGTATTATGTGCATCCTTTTTCTTGAATCTGGATTTTGGGTTTGGATGGTGGGGTGAATGGAGTGGATGTTTTGATGAGGTCAGATGGATCAATGTAATGGGATGAGGTGGAAGATTGGGCGTCTCAATTTATGGGAACTTGATGTTCAACAATTCCTTTTAGGTTTGTACAATATTGAAAGGGATAAGGATCACCAAGAATAGTAATTTTAGTTCCATTATGTGGAAACTTGAGGTATTGGTGGTCTGTAAATGGTATAGCCTTCATGGCATGAATCCATGGGTGGCCAAGGAGAAGATTATAGTGTAAATACAAGTCCAAGACATAAAAAATTGTATTTTGCATAGCTGGACCAACTTTTATGGGAAGTAAAATGACTCCTTCAGATGAACGTTCAACATCATCATAGGCTTTGATGACAATTTTATTTGTTTGATCAATCCAACTTTTAGAGTGTCCTAATGCTTTTACCAATTTTAGGGAACAAATGTTGACCTGCTCCACCGTCTACTAGGGCTTGTATGATCTTATATTTATTTACGTATTCTTCTAGGTGTAGGGGATCATCATGATCATACTTTTGTACATAAATTTTTTGTTTAGAGAAGGTGACATGATGTGGCATGGCTAAGTATCCAACCATGGCCTAAAGTTCATTGACATCTAGATTGGTGAGTACAAATGCTTCTTGCAAGGCTTTATCAAGGATAGCTCTATGTTGTGGAGATATGTAGAGGAGTTCTAGAATAGATATTTGTGCCGAAGTCTTCCCTAGCTGCTCAAGGAGATTATACTAGCTTTTTGGTTGTGGATTAGGAGGAGGTCCTGGAAGAGTTACCTTGGCTCTGCAAGTAGTAACAACACACTTTGAACTTTTCTTATTTATGGTAATGGTGGCAACATGATCATCAAAGGCTCCTATGTTGTGGATAATAGTGTTGTAATCATGTGTGACATGAGTATAATTGGAATTATTGTTATTCCCTGAGCTGGATGCATTTCCTTTATCATAATCTTGTAAGGGAGTTTTAAATATGATATGATCAACATTTTACTTTCCTTGTGAATTGTCTCTTGAAATGATTCCCTATTTGATGAGGTTTTGAATAAATTTTTTGAGGGTCCAACATCTAGATGTCTTATGTCCTTTTCCGTGGTAATATTCAAAATATTCATCTTCCTTCTACCAGTTGGGTTTGATTAATGAGGGTTCATAGTTTTTGATGTCTAGTAGTTGGATGAAATTGGATTGCAAGAGTGTCTTTGGGACCGATTTGATGGGTTCACCCAATGAGGTGTATGTTCTCTTGGAATGTGGATAAACTTTGTGTTGTTTGTTTTGGACTATGTTCAATGGTTGACCTTGACCTTGTGTTTGGGAATTTGATGTGTTCAATGTGTTTGATGTGGAAGGACCTTTGAGATGAATGGTAGGACCCTTTTTTATCACTTTAGCATCAAAAAATTCATCATTAGTGACATTATTGTTGTGAGACCAATATATACCTTTGTCATTATTGGGATTTGGGGTCTCTTTGTGTACTTTGACTAGTCTCTTTGCTACAAGACCCTTTTCAATAAGGACACACTTCTCAAGGATTTTATCAAAACTTGTCCAACATTGGATTTTAACACCACTCGTCATTTATACGTTAAGTTTTTCCACAAGCATGGTGACTAGTTATTTATTAGGGATGTGAAAAGGAAACTTGTTAGCTATACTTTTCCATCTTTGGTAATATCAGGTAAGTGACTCGCCTTCTTGTTTGGTTGTGCATAAAGTTGCAAGGGTCACATCACTTTCAATGTTAAAGGAAAAGTGATTAATGAATTTATCGACCAATTCACCCCATGTTCTAATCCTTGGAGGAAGATGTGCAAACCAATCTAGGGCCAACCCAATGAGACTTTGAGGGAATAGTCTCATGAAATAGGTAGCATCATATGCAATTTCCATACATGCCATATTAAATTCTCGTATGTGTTCCACTAGATCTCCTTTCTCTCTATAGTTGGGTAAAGTTGGTGTCGTGAAGTGAGGGGAAAGGGAGACATGTATATATTTCTATCAAATGGATAGTGGCACAATTCCTCTATGGAATAGGTTTTCTTGTTGATCCCCAATTGCAAGTTTTTCATCAGTTGCTCTATGGCCTGTATTTGTTGCATGAAAGTGTCTACAAGAGATGGTGTTGTGTTGGTTTTATTTTATGTTATGATGTTTGTGTTGAGATCATATGTTGGATTTTGATTTGGATTGACATTTTATGGCATGGGACCTTGGTTACATTGTTGATATTGATGTGTAAAACTTGTATTGGTGTTGGTTTGGTTTGGGGGGAAATTGGCATTTAGATTGGTCCCAAAAGTCATGTTTGTATTTGGTATGACATTTTGATATTGTGGTATGGGCCCTTGATTTTTACCTTGGATTTGAAATGTCAGACCTTGATTTGTGTTTAGAAAAGATGGTGTGAGTCCTTGATTGGTGTTTTGGTAGGATGGAGTAGGTCCTTGAAATGATGGGGTAGGTCCTTGATTAGAATTTTGGAATGATGGGGTAGGTCCTTGGTTAATGTTTTGGTTTGGAACCCTTCATGGGGCAATGTGAATTCTCTTAGACTTGTTTGGTTGATTTTGACTTGATGAAGGTATGCTTTGAAATTGGAATGAGGGACCTTGATTCATGTTTTGAAGTGTAGGAATGGGACCTTGGTTTGTATTTTGAAAAAGAGGGTTTGTGAAGGTATTAACCATGGGATTTTATGAGCTACCAAATGTAAAAAAATTCCTTTTGTTGTCACATGGGTTATCTTGTTTCCAAGTGTGGAGATATTAGGGATATGTGTGGTAGTTGTGGCCATGTGTGTTGTTTTCCCAAGTGTTAATGTAGTTGACATTTTTTGTGAAGATGGAATCCCTAATGCAAATGGATTTTTAGTATCCCCTTCCACAATTTTAGAAACATCAAATCCTTGAGGTAGTTTAGCACCTTTTTTGGCTAGTGCATAGAAGTATCTATTAGGATTGGCACTAACGATCTCATCAAACATGCATTAAATCCTTGGATATTTGTAATCTCTTTTAATCTCTTTGGGAGTCATTTTCTTGTTGAGTTCCTCTAGACTTAGATTATCCAATGTGTTGGTTGGGTCTCTTGGTGGTGTTTCTCTTCATGGAGGGTATGTGTGGGATCATGATGGGACAAAAATGATGATATGATGGGTGTGTGTAGGGTATGTGGCTGATGACTTTTTTTTACACAAAATTGATTAATCGAAAATGGTTTTTAAAGGAGATTCTTAGCTTTCCACCAATATAGATTATGATTTACTTTGAATTTAATAAATAATTATTATTCATTTTCTATTTGAATTGTGACTAAAGTCTTGATTGATAGGCTGATTGAAAAAAATCTATAGCTTTCAAATGGTATCACATTTTTTGAATCTGAAACATCCATCACATTCTATGCTTCACATACTATAGGATTAAAAAAAATGAATTTCATGAAGTTTTGACCAAGTTAAGGTGGTTAGACATACAAGTTTTTATATTTTTTAATAATTGTAATAAAAAAATCATTATTTTTTATTTAGTTAGAAAAAAATTACAAAAAAAATGCATCACATCAAGACATGAGTCATCTACTTATATCTAAAATCTTATAAAATAATATTATCATTTTATTGTGGTTAGGGTGGTCAGACAAACACCTACTTATTTTTTCCATGAAATTTAAGTACTACTGCATTGAAATTTCAAATTTTCACCAAATAGATTAAAAAAAAAACCTAGTAGTTTAGAAACTACATTCAATTTTCTACAGATTTTATTCTTACATATTTTTGAAATAATATAGATAACTTATTCAAATTTTTACATCAAGTTGCCTAACTCTGATTTTTCTAAATTTTTCACCACTTAAGAGCCTATTTTCTCCATGATGATCTTGCACATAACCTGGAGTAGATTGATTTGAATTTGATCTGAAGTTAGTATCATGATGTGGAATAGAAAAGGAGTCATTTAAAGAGTCCATGTACTTTATTTTAGTTTGTGACCTTGTTTCAATAATGTAAGACTTGCAAGTTGGAAGGTAAAGCAAGGTGATATGAAACTAAACTATATTTTTGGGATCTTTTGGATATAAGGATGCGAGGTGATCATGCACAGATAAAGATGACCTTAAGACCAAAGGTTGGGATTAAATGAAGCTAAATGAAACTAGATGATGTCAAATAGTACCAAAGGAGGCTAATCTATTGTCAAAGATAATGATAATTGAAGCTAGATCATACTAAATCAATGATCAAAGGTTATGGTACAACTAAGTATAAGATGAGGATGAGCTATACTTTTGTGTTTGTGGGATATAAGGATGAAAACTAAAAGTGCAATCTAAATCCAAAATTAAGGAATGAGAGTATGATAATGATGTTATGATCAAAGGATAAGATGTGTAGCTAAATGATACTAGCATGACGACAATAAGGATATGAACCTTAAGATTCAAGAAAAAAGATGATAATCAAGCTATTGTAGGTCCAAGATAACTAACCCAAATGGAATTGACCTTTGTGATGACCAAGATGATAGATTTGACAAGGTGAGTCTAAACTAGGACACAAGTTTAAGACTCAAGTTTTGAGCAAGATGATAATGATAAAGGTTGATAAATTTTAAAAGATGAAGGTCAATGACAAGTTGGATAGGTAACCATGGACTATCCAAAGGATTGATAGATCTCCTATGTCTGAAATCTAAGAGGTATGTGCTATTAGGGTTAGAAGGCATATATCTAATAATTAAATGTAGATTTGATCAATAAAAAATAGAAATAAAACACACAAAAAATTATAGTGGAAACAAGACAACACAAAGAATTTAACATGGTTCACCCAATCCGAGCTGCATCCACAAAACTGTAGCCATCCAATGATTTTATTATCTGTTGTGCCCTCAGCACACACGCCCCGTTCGGAACGGGGACCCTCTTTTCTTTCACCGTGTCGGGCCTTTTGGGGCCGCCTCGTTTTGCGTGCCCCTCTTCGTCAACGTCCTGTCTAGCCGATCTTGCCCTAAAAAGTTTCGTTCTTACATCGGCCATGGTTTCCCTTTTTGTTTTCCTGCCCTTCGGGGGCTTGTGGGTGCCTTGGGCCTTTCGGGCTCTGGGGCGGCCCTGGGCGCCTTCGGGCCCGGGCCTCCGGGGTTCCCCATTTCGGGTTTCCCTCCTGCTTTTGCCGCCCCTGCGGCGTTTTCGGGGCATCCTTCCGCCCTCCGGAGTCCGCCCGACTGTCGGCCGTTTGTTGCTATTCCAGGATTTCACGCGGCGGCCGTCGGGGCGCGTCGGCCCGCTTTCCGGGCCCCGTGGTCTCTGTCGCCTCCGCCGTTCAAACAGCGCGCATAATGCCGCGGCAGCGAACTCTTCGCTGCGCCCCGCCATCTGGGACCCGGTCGCTTCGTCGCCGCCGCTGTCCGAGGTTGCTAAATTCATACGACGGCCGCCGTGTCACAGCCGCCCGCCCACCGGATCCCGAGACCCTCGTTGCCGCCGTCGACTCAAATTTGAATCTCAACAACTTTTGGCGCGGACGTACGACGCATTAAATACGCCATTAATGAGCAGTGTGGTATATAAACCAAGGTCTGCTGAAGTCTTTTTAACTTTGCGAATTGAACGAATTGGAGCAGCGACCGAATTGGAGCCCACTGCAAACTTCACCATCGCGATCGTGGACCCCAGCGTCATTCCGACAACTCTGCCAGTGCATCCGATCATCGTCCCGCTTAGCGAGTTGGAGGTAGGCCATCCTCGTTAGCTCTCCCAGTTATTTTTGATCATTTTGAGGGTTTGAGCGAATTGAACAAGAAATTTAAATTTCATAGAACGAACACCCTCTCCGTTGCGCCCCGAACCCATGTCCTTGAATTTTCCGCGGCCCGTCGGAATCACCTTTTTTCGCCTCCCGGAACTTGCCCGTGTCGCGGGTGTTCTTCGCACAGGGCGAAGAACACCTCTGGGCCGGACCCTCGGTCGCCCGTCCGGATCCACGGCCTCGAATCGTCTAGCGGTCGGCCCGGGCCGGCTCCGGTTTTCGCTAAGCTCTTTCGGGTTTTCCGGCTCCGGGTTTTCCGTCCCGGACCCGCCAGTGGCCGTGATCAGTTCGACCGGAACTCTGTGGCATCGCGCTACTCGGCGGAACCACTGCCGACCTCGACCGCCGGACTCGGGATAGCTTTGGCCGCCGCCCTAGTTTCATTTTCCTGCGTGGCGGCCTCCTTCCACGGATCGCCAGCCTTAGGGTTCCGGTCTCGGCCTTCTGCTCAGATCGCCGTTGAAATCCTAAGTGTGCCGTCCTGACCTGCCTTCCCGCCGTTGGGCCCCGTCGTCCCTTTCGCCGCCGCCGTTATCGCAACTTCAAACCTCAGGCGGCGGCCGTCGGGGCGCGTCGGCCCGCCCGCCGGATCCCGGCTCCCCCTTCACCGCCTTCGTGCAAATCATTATCAGGTAGTTGCGGTGGCCTGTTTCTCATGCCGTCCCGTCTTCCGGGCTCCGATTGTCTGTTCGCCGCCGCCGTTCGAAACGATCAAAACTTGCACGCCGGCCATCGGCTAGCATCCTCCCCGCCTCCGGGTCCCGGTGACCTCAGTGCCGTCTGGTATAAAGCTGGTAAGTTAAACGTAATGCGGCCATCCTTTTTGCCTCCTGGGCTCCGAACTCCGGACTTCCGCCTCCAGACTTCCGTCCTGTGTCCGCCGCCGCCTGCTACCTTTGCCCAGCTGCCTTCCAGCCTGAAGCCTCCGGAGCCCCTCAAATCGATCTAGATCAATCCAAATTGAAAATCTAACTTCGACCCACGTCCTAAATTGAGCCATTCTTCATCATGGACCCCTTGGAACATTAAAATCTTGCAAACGAATGTCTCCGGGGGCTTTCGCTCGTGTTTTCCCTTCCTAACAGCATTCCTGCTAGGGAAGTCTGGCCCTCCGGGCCCGGATTGGTCAAATGCTCTGATATGATATAGATATCACCTAAGGGTTAAATTTATAATGTATTTAAATGATTTTTTAGGTGATATGCTCGATACGGACTAACATTAATGTTTTCGGTGTTTTCTTGTGCTAACTTCGCCCTTTGCCTGTAGGATATATGGAATCGGCCGCAGGAACTTCAGGGGCCTCTACCGAGAAGGACAAGGGTAAGAAACCTGGAAGGGCCATTCATGGGAAAGAAGACAAAGACCAGATGAAATTTCAATTCCAAGGTGAACCGCTCCAGTCAAAAGTCTTGACTGACTGGAGGGAGATATCAGACACCAATATCGGCCAGGTGGACATTGACGAATTCACCCAAAGGGTCAAGATCGACCCTAAGACAAAGAATACCCGGATGATACGCCAAAGTGGAATCGCAAAGGCGGCTGGCTTTCCTCCGTCTCTAATAGCACCAGAGTTGGTAATGGTTTGCCGAGAAGCCTACCAAACAGACACCAGAACCATAGTAGACAAGGAGGGGAATATCCTCGCAGACATGTCTCCGGAGGGAATTGCAAGAACCTTCCACATTGCCACATTCCCACACATGCAAATCCCCATGATGGAGCAGTGCCAGGCAGCATGGGACACCAATCCGTTGGGCTGCAAGAAGTCAATCAACGTCTACTGGCTCAAGGAGAAACGGGGCAGCGCCGCAAAAGTTCCTCAAGAGCTTTTCCGCAGCGACTTTCATGAAGACTATCACGACCTGGTGACCATGCTGAGCAGGGTCATGGGCCTCCCGACAGCCGCCTTCTTCCATGAATGGATGGCTTATTATATTGAACAGATCGTCCGAGGGAATGAGGACGTTAAAACCAAAATTTCATTTGATTGGGGAAGCATCATTAGCAACTGCTTCCACGAGTAGTTTATGAATGTCAAGAAAGAACAACAAATTCTATATAACCTCGTACCTGGTGTACTCATTGGCGGACAAGAGGCAATATAGTGCACTCTTCAGGGCACTGGATGGAGAGCATAAGCGAGGACTCAAGCCCTTTGACCAATACCCTCAGCTACAATACCGCTACTTTAAAAAGGAGTACCGCCGGATCAATGATGCCTTCATAGGCCATATTATCAGACTAATAGCCGGGGACTTCGAGAGAAGGGTATCACACAGCGCTAGAGCCCTCTTGAAGGAATATGCCTTTCTATTTATTCAATTCCCAAAATTCACCTACATCCGCGCCCAAGGGTTCACAGAACGGCCAAACAAACTACCGAGGTACCCAAATGACCGAATCATCCTCCTGGAGCTTTCCCGGCAGCTCCAGCATATTCAGGCGATCTTCAGCCAGAAGCACGTAGCGGGGATCCCTTATCCCATGATCCTCGGCCAGGGCTAGTATCGGTTGCAAACATCTCAATGCGCCGGTAACTCAGAAAAGGAACTCAAGGAGTATAACCTTGAGTGGTACACGGCTCGCCCACGAATGGATCCCCACGGCCACGTCAGGAAGGCGCTAGGGCCGGCGTATGCCCACCTGTACCATGTTGAGGATTTCTGGGCAGACTGTAAAGATGATAAGGAGGTCCGCCTGAGACATTATATGCGGATGACGGTGCAGTTCTTGAGAAGAGTACAGCTGTTTCCGGTGCCAGACCAGCTTGAGGAAGATGAATCCACCCTTGTGCACCCGAGGTACCCTGCGGTTGTCGACCTGGCAATCCCCTCCATCGATTGGGACGAGCAGGAGGTCGAAGACCTGGATACCGTCACTCAGCCTATCATAGCTCGCACCAAGGAGTGGGTTGATGGGCAAGTGGAACAACTAAAGCAACAGGGGGTAACTCTTACATACGAGGCACTTAAAAGTGGGCCGAGCGCCACGGAAGACGTTGCTGCCTCCCAATCAGCCGGTGAGACTTCCAAGTCTCCCCCCATCACCAGGTCCCAGAAGAGGAAAGAAGCAGAAACAGCGCAGTCCGGGGGCCCCAAAGAATAAACTACAAAGGATACGGGAGGCTCATCTCCCAAGAAGCTCAAAAGGACATTAATCACAACCGAGGCACAACCTCCTTTGCTCCTTCCTCCCCCGGCTGGTGCGCTGCCCACTTCTCAGGCCACCATTTCTTCATCTCCACAAGCGGTGGACATTTCTGTTCACCTCGCCTCTTCACCTCCAGCCGGATCCGTAATCAATATTGATTTCTCCTCCAGCATGACCACTTCCCCTTCCTCTGCTGCTGCCATGTCCCCCATCACCTCGCTACCTCTGGCAACAATACCATCGCCTATTCCCCTTTCTAGCGTGCCCGAGGCCATTACACGGCACCTGCAAAATCTTCCCCCCGAGCTCTCGCAACTTTTAATGGATCCTGCTCTCCAAGCAGCCTTGGCCCAAGCACTCGCAACATCCCAGCCTTCACAACCGCCAACAGGGCCCCCAGCCATGGAGGCCACCATGCAGATTTCAAAGGAGTTGGAGGAGCAAGAGCGAGAGGCTTCAAAACCTATGGAGGAGGAGGCCGACGACTATTACGAGCAACCTGAGCACGATCGCAGAACCATTGACAAGGTTGCTTATGAAGAGGAAGAGACAGGCTCCTCCGAGGGCAGGGATGAAGGGGATGGCTCGGGAGATAAAGAGGTTGTCCAAACTTTTGATGAGGACATCGAGGAAGAGTCGGCTCAGCAGCCGGGTGAAGAGGGGCAGCCGCCGGAGGAGCAGCCCAAACAAGCCGTCACTAAGGCCGAGGTCCATGTTGCGAAGAGCCCAGGAACCGAGGCTGTCGAAGAAAAGGAAGAAGGGGTGGCGGGAGAGGAAGATCCCACTCAGCTATTGACCACGAGGGCACCCGTCAAAAGCCTCGTATTCTATGAGGACTCCGATGAGGAAGGGGACGCTGCCAAAGAAAAAGAAGAGCTGGAAAAGGAGACCGAGGTCTTGCCTCTGAGAGAGAAGGGTGAGGGTAGCCGCGAGACGCCCAAGGACAAGGCTGCCATGCCCGACTGGCTAGAAAAACAACTCAAAAAGACCAATCCTATCTTGAGCGATCCGAGGTCAAGGTTGGAGGCCATCTTGGCTCGATCTCTAGCCACACCAAGGAAGGAGAAGAAGCCTAAGGTCCGTTCCAGGGTAACAATGGACGCTTCTGGCTCTCGGGCTGCACAAGTGGCAACGCCAACTATTGGCCAGGATGGAGTAAGTTACAGCATCTCCACAATCGACCTAGGGACAGCCACCAGAGAATAGAAGGTCGGGCATCTTGAGGAGTCAGTGGCCACGGTGGTGCACTTGATTAAGCAGGATAAGGTCACTAAGGATGAATTAAAAGTGCAGGTTGCTGCCCTAACTGACTACATCCAACAATGGTCTTCAATCGACGACCTCCCCACTACCTCTACGGTAGCGCCACAGCTGCTCTCCAAGGAACAAATAGATAAGCTGGAAAGGACGAAGAACCTGGAGAAGACCACGGAGGACTGGTTCCAGCAGGTTGTGAAGGTCGGAAACATAGGGATCGGCTTGGCCGTGCAAATAGCCAACAAGTTCCTGGACCTGGTTCAGTCCTTGGAAGGCACGAGGAAGCTCTGCACCGACTTCCCTGCGATCTAGGACTCTGCCTTCCTGAAGGTTGAGACCATCCTCCGAATGCCAGAAAGCACGTGGGAAGAGAAGCTAGGACTGAAGAAGGAGAATCACTGGCTGATAGACATATGGCGCAGGGACCTCATCCACCGTAAAGAGAGAATGGAGCAGATCCAGAGTAGGGTTGATCCGGATATTGCGTGGATCAAGGAAATCCGAGCAGAGTGCACCGAGTACCTAAAGTTGGTAACGGGCCATGATATTCCCACGGTGCAGTTAGATGCAGAGAAGGTTAGACCATATTTTGAGGAGAGGATGAAGGACGGGGCAGCCGGAGATATCACGACAGACTTCCTAAGTTTCGCTGCCCGTGCCCTCGATAGATCAGAGCTTTTCAGAGATCAGAGCTCAAAGTATGATGAAGACTAGAAGCGGCTGGAAGAGAACGCCAAAGAATGGAGCTACCAGGCATTGAAGTGCGAAATCCTTGAGGTAGATAAGCTCCAGGCCGTAATCCTCAAGCATATTGAACATGCAGCCTCCGAGGAGCAACCAGACAGCCCAGCCAAAGAAAAGGACCTCCCAGAAAGGTAGCTACAGCCAAAGGGACAACAATCAGCTACAGGACAAAAAGTAAATAGTGTCATCCACTAGATGACAAAATAGGGAAAATACAGAATATGTTTTAAAATTGCAAATCTATTTGGGGGTAGGTGAAACCCTATTTTGTAATGAATCTTGGCCACACAATTGTAATGAATCTTGGCCATTCATTTAACTTTTGAAACACTATAAATAGAGGACTCCCCTCATTTGCAAAGTGAGAGTTGAGTTGTTGTAAAGACATGCTGCTGAAATATATGAGAAATAGCATTGACTTGGTGCATTTCCTTGTGTTCTCTCATGTTAATTGATTCATTTCTCCAATCTTAGATGTTAGCTTAGATCTCTTTGTTGTTTAGTTAGCTGTTCATATTACTTTGATAATCTTAGGAATGCTGTTGGCTGTTCATGAAAATTCATGCTTTGTTGATAACTCCTTAGTCCATACTTTTTGCTGTTTGCTGAAGGTAGACAGCTTTGCAAAGTTAGCCTGGACCTGATTTAAGCTGCCTCAAACACTTATCTTTAGTTCATGCATGTATGTGGTGGATGAAGGATAGAAATCTGCAGCTCTTAGAAGATTGCACAACTCCCATGATATTGTGAAATTTCTGGTTAAGTGGGGGATTGTTTGAAGGAATTGTCCATTGCAGGGACTCCATTATCACCGTTCGCAGCAAGCTTTAGGCTTAGGAACTCTCTTTCTCCTTCGCTCTTTTTCACTTTCTTTAGGAATTGAACAACACCAAGGTTCATTATACCTTATAAAGCTGAATCTAACAACTAGATGGAGTTCAAGATTGCTGTTTGAACCTGCAGTCAACTCCTGAATGCTTTCATGCTAAGAACTCCCCTTTTGAAGATCCTACTTCGTGTTTCACATCCACACTTTGTATTCCCGTAAGGCCGCCTTATGATTCCAGCAAATCACATCAACTACTGAGGTATCTAAGCACTGTCATGACCTGACAACTGAGAGACCTTGGGATAGTGTTCTGCAATCCGATTGTGGAAGATTGTCTTTCAAGAGAGGTAGTGCACTTACGCACTGCCTGTGTTGAGAAGTGCATAAAAACACCATCAACAGAACTGGTGCTAGAAGGAGGGCCACGATTGGAATACTAAGGTGTAGGATAAAGCGAAGCTGGATCGGATCGGATCATTCTCCCCGGAAAGGTTTCAAAGGATTCTACGATCAGGACCAAACAAGGGAGAATTTGAGGAATTGTAGCCCCCCACGAGGGCAAAACGAGCGCAAGGAAGCAGTTTCGCCTCTTCCTCCTCCCCATCCGCCTCCATTTCACCTCCACCTTCACTTGGCTGGCCTTCATCTTCCGCCCAACCATATCAAACGGCATTTGCGGGTCTTCCTTCCGGCAGCCAAGAGCTCGCTCCTCTCCCGGCCCTTTCAGCCCAAAGCACAGTCCAGGCAGCTATAGCTCAAGGGCAGCCTCAAATCGTGGTTGTATTGCCAATACAGCCCCAAGTACCCGTTCTCCAATAGCAAGTGCCGCCCCCGCCTCCCCCCATGGCTTGACTTACGCATAACCCGTCGCCGATACACTTTGTTGTTTACAATGACATGCCCAAGAATCCGGAGGGCTTTTGTTCGAAATTTCATCCCCGCGATATGCAAAGGACAGCCGAAGAGCATATCAAGATATTCGAGACGGCGATTATTGAAATGCAGGTGAATCATGAGGACGTGGCGTGTCGCCTTTTTCCGCATTCATTGGGAGAAGAGTCCTTCTACTGGTATATTAATCTGCCAAGGGGATCCATCACCTCGTGGAACTTGATGAAGAATGCCTTTCTACAGAAGTACAAGATTCCTGTCAATCCCGCCGACCTTTATCAGCAGTTCATGTCCATTAGAAGGGAGATCAACGAGCCTATCAGTTCATTTAATGATCGCTTCCACCGGGCTCACATGAGGCTTCAGGACCCATATGTCCATAATGATGCGGCTGCTCTACCAGTTTACTACGCCGCCCTGGACAACCTTACCTCGGCATTGGTAAAAAGGATGCGCCCGCCACCTGCCACTCTGCTGGACGCCTATGCAGAGGCCGTCGTGGCAAGCGCCGACTTGGGGCAAAATATTTCCGGCTCGCTGCCCTCTTTGGGGCCCGTCACCCACCCAATGCAAATTCAGGGGCTCAATCAGGCGTTTGCTCACCAAACACCTCTCATGAACCAGGTGCCACAATTGCCTATGGTGCCGCATCCTAGACAGCCATTGAATTATGCGCCTCCAGCGACTTCGTATATGCAGCCCCATCAGCAATACAACTATCCTCAAATGGCCCCGCAATAGCAGGCATTCTCCCAACAGCCCCAGGCGCCGTTATACTTGTCGGGACCGGACTTTCCTCCATCTTACCAAAATCAGCCGGTGACTACGCCTTCTTTTCTCCAAAATCCAGCTCCGTCCCCTGGAGGTGCGGTCGAGAAGGACAAGCTAGAGGAGCTAACCGAGATGATCAAGAAGATGTCCACAGAGATGACGCATTTGAAGAACTAGAATAATCAGCTGCAGGCCTCCCAACGTAACTCCTCGGGGCAGAATTATGAGAGGGGGCAGAACTCCAATCAAAATGCCGAAAGAAGACCTTCTCAGAGGCAGAACCGCACATGGAACACCAGGCCCAACAACGGTGGTGTCCCCACGCCATTTGATCAACCAGCGGGCAATGACCGAACATCCAGTGGTGTGTATCTGGCCGAGGCAGCTTTTCCGGATGGTGCCGACTTCACAAAACCAGCAGGCACTCTGAGCTGGACTGTCCTGAGTTTCAAACAGCTGCTGAAATCTTCCAGGTTGAGGTGCAGAATGCCGTCGACAACGCCAGCTGCAGGGACATTGTCCCATCGGAGCCCTATGATTCCTCATGTCTGGTGGTCAATCAGGCACCGTTTCCACGAGGGGACCGCAACGAACCCAAAGCCGAGCCCACCCCCGTCGAGGACGAGAAAGCGCAAGAGGTAAGTAACGAATCGGCCTTAGCTCAACTTTTTGATTGGTAGATAACGGTCCGATGGATGAAGAAGAGCCATTTGTGGATGAGGTCCACATGTTCCATCAACGGTCCAGTCCCTATTTCCTTAGGAATAGGCAAGCCGGTGGACCCTTCACCACTTCTACCCCGCCGAACAACCTCGCCACCCCGCCTGATCCTCATGCTAGCAATAACCCGGGGTTACCCCACATACCTGCCCAATATCTCAACAGGAGCCAATCCCAAAACCAACCGCAAGGTCAGCCCCAGAGCCAACCCCAAAATCTGCCTGGGCAAACAAAGATTCAAATCCCTAGCTCTCCCATAGGCCAGGCCTTTAGCTCTGAAATCGAACAAATGGGTGAATATGTGGCGGAAGAATTCAAGAAGGTCAAAATCAATTTGTCAGCCTTTGAATTGCTCAAGGTTCCTGCCGTGAGGCACGCCTTCTTCAGGGTCCTGAATGGGACTCCGTCCTCTAACACCGCTCAGGAAATTCCAGCCAAAAGGGTAACCTTTGAAGAGCCCAGGAAAGAACAGGAAATATAGGAAAATGCTGGAAGAAGGAATAATGCGCCTACAAATCAATCAGCAAATAGATACATTGAAAAGGAGCCAGAAAGGGCTAGTAGGCAGCCTCCCAAGGACCAGCAATTTAAACAAACCAAGGATACAGGCAGTGACCGGAACAAAGGCCAAATAGCTTAAATGGACACGCCCGTCGGTATCCTCCAAGGGAGACCGGAAACTCCCCCGTTCCTAACTTCTATCAGGGTCTTTGGGAAGAACTTGCACAACTACCTACTCGATTCAGGCGCGTCTGCCAACGTTATGCCCTTGGCCGTGTGCAAAGCTCTTGGCATCACTCCCACACCTTCAAAGAGAAAAGTCACCCAGCTAGACAAAACAGAGATCACCATTATGGGTGAGATAAATCGCATTCCCATGCAAATTACTGCAGACCCCCGGATACAACAAGTTGTGGATATCCAAGTGGCAGACATACCTGATGCATATGGAATCATTCTGGGGAGAGAGTTTACCAAGGCGCTGAATGGATACACCGCCACCGACTTGTCTCACATGTGGCTGCCGTGGAAGGGGCTACCAAATTAGATTCGTATTGACCGTGAACCCTAGATGAAATATATGATCACAGAATATAATAATCTCAGCGAGGTGCTGTTCGCAGAGACTGACCTGGGAAATTACCGTCCTTTCGCCTACCAGAATGAGCTTGAGCTTCAAGAAGAACGGACAGATGAAGTATTGCTGGTATTATGCAGCCCCTCGGCAGGTTCCGAGCAAATGCCCCAAAATGAAGAAATGTTGGCAGAAACTGATGACGAGCTGGTTCAAAGTGACGAATGGGGATTGCTCGATGGCTTCCAAGAGTTTATGGGAAAGTACGCAAGAGATCATCTCAGCCTAGGAGCTAGTATGAATTTTCAAGACCTGTTATTGCCGAATTGGTGTAGGGTTCACAACGCTGCTCACTCTGAGTTCGACTGTTGCTTGTGCCAAGTGGCAGTCGAGCAGGTTAAGAAAACCGCTGCTCCTCCGATGGAAACACTAAAGGAGGCACCGCCCGAATCACCTGCTGGTTGTTGCCTCAACCAGGAAAGCCCTCCTAAGATCACTAGACCCGATGTCCAGCCAAAAGAGAACGAAAGCTCAATCAAACCCAAGAATAAGGAATTCTCCAAGTGTTGGACGCTACGGTTTGATGGATCAAAATCAAGACAGGGAGCTGGAGCGGGGATCGAACTCATCAGTCCGATGGGCAAGACATTTCTTGCTGTCCATCATTTATAGTTTTATTGCACCAATAACGTGGCAGAATACGAGGCCTTGGTCCTTGGCCTTCTCATGGCCCTGAGGAAGAAGGTGAAAGTACTGCAAATCTTCGGAGATTCTGCACTTGTGGTTAAGCAGGTCAGGAGATTGTACTCATGCCATGATCGAAGACTCACCAACTATAGACATAGGGTGTGGGACCTCCTAGAGGGCCTAGATGCGGTCAACATACAGTTGATTCCCCGTGCCCAAAATCGCACAGCTGATGCCTTGGCTCAAGCAGCCAGCACGTTACAGCCCCTCTCTTTGTCAGGGCTTAAGAAGTTCACGGTTGAGCTGACATCCACGCCATCTGTCCCGGACAATGTCACCCACCTGCAAGTTTTCAATGATGATAAGCATATACTCCAGTTCATCACAAGCTCTGAGGTCTTTACTACCCAAATAATCGATGAAACGGATCCACAGGAAGCTGAGTTGGACATAGAAGGGGTTATCAATCTGAAAACCAACACGATTCCCAGAGGCATGGTCCAGCTAGAGCGTGTATTCTACCTGGATCAGATCAGGGACCAAGACCGGCAAACAAAAAAGGAGACTATAAGCAGCCAGTGCCATGCTCACAACTTGGGAACGACCGAGGATATCAAGAATATTTTTATTGGAAAGGTATGCACGCCCGAAGAGAAGAGGGGAATCACAGATGCCTTGCGCAGATATCCTGACGTGGTGGCATGGAGTTATGAAGACTTGAAAACATACAACACATCGGTCATCACGCATACCATCCCTTTAAAGACTGAGGTGAGGCCCTTCCGTCAACGACAGCGCCCTATTAATGCCCTGCTAGAACCTATTGTTTACAAGGAAGTGCAAAGATTACTTTCAGCAAGGATCATCTTTCTCGTTAGGAATTCTACATGGGTGGCTAACTTGGTCCCGGTCAGGAAAAAGAATGGAGAAATCAAATTGTGCGTGGATTTCCGTAATCTCAACCGCGCCTCAGAAAAGGACAACTATCCGGTGCCCTCACTGGATGAAGTGCTGCAAATTGTCAACGGCTCCCAGATGATGTCGTTCCTCGACGGATACTCTGGGTATAATCAAGTAATGGTACAATACGAGGATCGCCATAAGACTGCGTTCACCACTAAGTGAGGAACATTCGCGTACAGGAGAATGCCATTTGGGCTCATCAACGCCGGCGCCAGTTTCCAACGCGCCATGGATATCGCTTTCAAGGACTTGATTGGAAAATGTATAATCATCTATATGGATGATCTGACCGTATTCTCCAAGCAGCGAGGTGATCACGTCTCTGACCTATGCAAAGTATTTCAGAGATGCCAGGAATTCAGGGTTTCTCTCAACCCCAAGAAATGCATTTTTGGAGTGACCGAAGGCAGACTACTCGGGCACATCATCTCAGAGCAGGGAATCTCCATTGATCCTGAGCGCATCGAGTCACTACTCAAGATTCAACCCCCGGGTAGCAAGAAGGAATTAAAGTCTTTCTTCGGAAAGATTAATTTCGTCCAGAAATTCATTACTGGCTTCGCGGAAATAGTCAAACCTCTCAATGCCATGCTCAAACAGGACGCCAAAGTTGAGTGGACACCAGAGGCCAAACAATCCTTTGAGGAGATCAAACGAGCCATTGCTGAGGCGCCTGTGTTGGTCAGTCCAAATTATTTGAAGCCGTTCTACATTTATTCATTTGCTTCAGAGCATTCGTGTGCCAGTATGTTGACCCAAAAGGATGACGAAGGAAATGAGCATCCGATCACCTTCATGAGTGCACCCCTCAAGGATGTTGAATTGCGTTACCACAACATAGAAAAGTAGGTGTACGCTCTCGTCAGGGGAGTAAAGAAATTCATACACTACATTCTACGCAACAAGGTGTTTGCAATCATCCCTGACCCAGCAGTCAAAACGCTTCTCATGCAAAACGAGTTGGGCGAACGGAGGGCCAAGTGGGTCACCCTGCTCCAAGAATATGATATGGAGATCCAACCAATGAAATTGGTAAGAGGGCAGGCACTCACCCGTACAATGGCCGAAACAGCAACAGAGGCTGGACCTGAACTCACGGTGCAGCAATATCAGCTTGAAGATGTCTCCCCGGGAGAGTGGTATCAAGACGTCGTTTATTTTCTGCTTAATCATAAGTGTCTGCGCATTTGCAAGGAGTTCAGAAGAGGGCCCTCAGATTGAAAAGAAACGGTTATATGTTACAAGGGTCCATTCTCTATAAGAAGAATCATGAGGGCGTTTATCTAAGATGCCTCAGCAAGGAGGAAGCGGAACGTGTCTTGAGGGAGTTTCACGATAAGTTTGGTACAGGCCATGGATCAGGTTCTTCTACGGCCCATCAGATATTAAGGGCAGGGTACTACTGGCCAACTGTCTTCAAAGATGCCCATGGCCATGTCCGTTCATGCCATACGTGCCAGACCGCTGCCACCAAGGAGAGGAATGCTGCTGTCCCACTACAGCCCGTGTTGGAGGTAAGGCCTTTTGCACAGTGGGGTCTCGACTTCATCGGTCCGGTAAGCCCTCCATCATATGCGGGACACAGATACATTCTAACCGCTACTGATTATTGTACTAGATGGACGGAAGCAATAGTTTGTAAGCATTGTACAACTGAAGTAGTTACTGGTTTCTTAGAAAGTTTTATTCTAAATCGCTTTGGTTGTCCATATGCTCTAGTATGTGACAATGGACCTGCCTTCGCTTCTTTAAAATTTGCTAGCTGGGCGTTTGACTATGGGATTGCCCTCAAATTTTCATCCAATTACTACCCTCAGGGCAATGGTCTTGCCGAGTCTACAAACAAGAATTTGATTACCGTGATCAAAAGGCTGCTAGATAGGAATCCCAAGGACTGACATACCTAGCTCCGTTTTTCCCTTTGGGCTGATCGCACCCGCCATAAGGCTGCCCTCGGTGATTCTCTGTTCCACCTTGTCTATGGTCTTGAGCCAATATTCCCCATCCACCTGAAAATTCTGACTCTTCAATTCATCAACGACTTTTATAAAGGAGGAGATCGTAGGGAAGCTCGTTTAGCTGAACTTTTACATTTAGAGGAAGTTCGAGATCGCGCAATAGAAAATTTTGCCAAACATCAGGGCGTGGTAAAGAGATGGTTTGACTGTCAAGCCAAAATCAAGGCCTTTAGGATTGCAGATTTGGTCCTATACTGGGACAAGGCCCATGAAAAGAGAGGGGGACACAATAAATTCGACAAGCTCTGGCTTGGCCCCTTTCAGATAGCTGAGATTTTGGGAGATAATGCCTTCCGTTTAAAACACTTAACTGGTGAGAACGTCCCGTTGCCAGTCAACGGGCAGCACCTCAAGCATTACTTCCAGGCTTGAGCTCCTTCGAGCTTTTTGCTGTAAATACCTGTGCATAGGTTAGATTAGTGGCTTTCTTGTTTGCTGCGTTCTGTTTGCGTCACTTTTTGCTTTCCCTTTCCGGCAGTTTTGTTTTGAGAAAGGTTTCCCGCTCCTTTGTGGTGGCCGTGCTTGCCTAACAAGCGGTTCACTCTGCCGTCCGTTCTTCATGTTCTCTGGCTAAACATTCATTCTAGACTATTGTTCTTTACAGAGCTGTCCGTGAATGATTTCTCTGTCTGAATTCTGCTCAGAACTTGACCCTTCGCTGGATCTTCTTACCCACATCTCGGATCTCGCACAAATTACATAATAAATTTTGAAGGACCGTGCTATGGTTGTCACGACACCCATGTGAGTGAAAAATCTTGAGTCTACTCCAGTGACCACTACAGTCTCAAACCCATTGTAGGCTTCAATGCTTACCCGGTCGAACTAAATGGCAAAAGAGAATTGAAATACCAAAGTAAAAAGAAGAGAAAAGAAACTCTGAAAAAGGAAAATAAACGACCGTATGGGTGTTCAGATAACTCTACCGGGGCTATGGACGCCCGGCTGGCAGTAGAGCAATATCCATGAGATTGTAGCGACAACTCCGCCGGGGCTATGGACGCCTGACTGGCAGCGGGGCAATGTCCAGGTTACTTTTGGTGTTAGGCAACTTACGTAGCTCACTTGGTTCGAGTAATAACCCTGGTTACTATCCCTAGGAAAGGAATGAATTCACTCCACACACACTTTCGAGATGTCATGTAAGCTGACCCAATTAAGGATCCCGTTCTCCCTGATTCATCCTCGGAAGCCACTCCTGGTCTGCGAAACCAGAGATTCTGGGTCCTGAATGAATATTTATCCCTAGAACGCTCCGGAGTGTTCTCCAGCGGAGTCGCCATTTGTTGTGCCCTCAGCACACACGCCCCGTTCGGAATGAGGACCCTCTGTTCTTTCGTCGTGTCAGGTCTTTTGGGGCTGCCTCGTTTTGCGTGCCCCTCTTTTTTAACGTTCCATCTGCTTGATCTTGCCCTAAAAGTTTCGTTCTAACATCGGCCATGGTTTCCCTTTTTGTTTTCCTGCCCTCCGGGGGCTTGTGGGTGCCTTGGGCCTTTCGGGCTCTGGGGCGGCCCTGGGCGCCTTCGGGCCCGGTCCTCCGGGGTTCCCCTTTCGGGTTTCCCTCCTGCTTTTGCCGCCCCTGCGGCATTTTTGGGGCATCCTTCCACCCTCCGGAGTCCGCCCGACTGTCGGCCGTTTGTTGCTATTCCAGGATTTCACACGGCGGCCGTCGAGGCGTGTCGGCCCGCTTTCCGGGCACCGTGGTCTCTGTCGCCTCCGCCGTTCAAACAGTGCGCATAATACCGCGGTGGTGAACTCTTCGCTGCACCCCGCCATCTGGGACACGGTCGCCGCCGCTGTCCGAGGTCGCTAAATTCATACGGCGGCCGCCGTGCCACAGCCGCCCGCCCACCGGATCTTGAGACCCTCATTGCCGCCGCTGACTCAAATTTGAATCTCAATAACTTTTGGCACGGACGTACGACGCATTAAATACGCCATTAATGAGCAGTGTGGTATATAAACTGAGGTCCGCTGAGGTCTTTTTAACTTTGTGAATTGAACGAATTGGAGCAGCGACCGAATTGGAGCCCACTGCAAACTTCACCATCGTGATCGTGGACCCCAGCGTCGTTCCGACAACTCTGCCAGTGCATCCGATCATCGTCCCGCTTAGCGAGTTGGAGGCAAGCCATCCTCGTTAGCTCTCCCGTTATTTTTGATCATTTTGAGGGTTTGAGCGAATTGAACAAGAAATTTAAATTGCATAGAACGAACACCCTCTCCGTTGCGCCCCAAACCCATGTCCTTGAATTTTCCGCGGCCCGTCGGAATCGCCTTTTTTCGCCTCCCAGAACTTGCCCGTGTCGCGGGTGTTCTTCGCACAGGGCGAAGAATGCCTCTAGGCCCGGGACCCTCTGTCGCCGTCCGGATCCTGGCCTCGAATGCGTCCGGCGGAGGTCGGCCCTTCCGGGCCCGGGCTTCCAGGTTTCCCATCCCGGGCTGCCGCCCCAAACTGTCCACCGTTTTAAATGAGTGTTTTTCCAGCTCCCGGGTTTTCACGTCCCCCGGACCCTTAAGGCCCGGTCGTCCGGAGTTCCGACACCAGAACTCCGTGACGGTTCCGCCGCTGCTCCCGGCGGAACCTTGCCGGCCTCCCGACCTTCGGGCTCCGGGATAGCTTTGGCCGCTGCCGTCGCCCTAGTTTCATTTTCCTCGCGACGGCCTCCTTCGCGGATCCTTCCGCCTTCCAGGTTCCGGTCTCCCAGATGCCGCCACTACTCAGATCGCCGTTGAAATCCTAAGCGTGCCGTCCTGACCTGCCTTCCCGCCCCCGGGCCCCGTCGTCGCTTTCGCCGCCGCCGTTATCGCAACTTCAAACCTCAGACGGCGGCCGTCGGGGCGCGTCGGCCCTCCCGCCGGATCCTGGCTCCCCCTTCGCCGCCTTCGTGCAAATCATTATCAGGTAGTTACGGCGGCCTTTTTCTCGTCGTCAGATCTTCAGACTCAGAAGGTCTACTCGCCCCGCCAGCCGTTGAAACGATCAAACTTACTGGTGACCATCGGCTAACATCCTCATACAGGTCGGTGACCTGATCTTGCGTCCGATATAAAGGTAAGTTAAACTATAATCTGACCATCCCTTTTTGCCTCGAGACTCCGGAACTCACCGGACTTAATACTCCGGACCGTCAGAATTGTCTGTAGCCGTGCTGCCTTTACTTGACTCAATGCGGACTAACGTTAGCATTTTCGGTGTTTTCTTGTGCTAACTTCGCCCTTTGCCTGCAGGATATATGGAATCGGCCGCAGGAACTTCAGGGGCCTCTACCGAAAAGGACAAGGGTAAGAAACCTGGAAGGGCCATTCGCGGAAATAGTCAAACCTCTCAATCCCATGCTCAAACAGGACGCCAAAGTTGAGTGGACACCAGAGGCCAAACAATCCTTTGAGGATATCAAACGAGCCATTGCTGAGGCGCCCGTGTTGGTCAGTCCAGATTATTTGAAGCCGTTCTACATTTATTCATTTCCTTCGGAGCATTCGTGTGCCAGTATGTTGACCCAAAAGGATGACGAAGGAAATGAGCATCCGATCACCTTCATGAGTGCACCCCTCAAGGATGCTGAATTGCGTTACCACAACATAGAAAAGCAGGCGTACGCTCTCGTAAGGGGAGTAAAGAAATTTAGACATTACATTCTACGCAACAAGGTGTTTGCAATCGTCCCTGACCCAGCAGTCAAAACGCTTCTCATGCAAAATGAGTTGGGCGAACGGAGGGCCAAGTGGGTCACCCTACTCCAAGAATATGATATGGAGATCCAACCAATGAAATTGGTAAGAGGGCAGGCACTCACCCGCATAATGGCCGAAACAGCAACAGAGGCCGGACCTGAACTCACAATGCAGCAATATCAGCTTGAAGATGTCTCCCCGGGAGAGTGGTATCAAGACGTCGTTTATTTTCTGCTTAATCATAAGTGTCCGTCGCATTTGCAAGGAGTTCAGAAGAGGGCCCTCAGATTGAAAAGCAACGGTTATATGTTACAAGGGTCCATTCTCTATAAGAAGAATCATGAGGGCGTTTATCTAAGATGCCTCGACAAGGAGGAAGCGGAACGTGTCTTGAGGGAGTTTCACGATAAGTTTGGTACAGGCCATGGATCGGGTTCTTCTACGGCCCATCAGATATTAAGGGCAGGGTACTACTGGCCAACTGTCTTCAAAGATGCCCATGGCCATGTCCGTTCATGCCATACGTGCCAGACCGCTGCCACCAGGGAGAGGAATGCTGCTGTCCCACTACAGCCCGTGTTGGAGGTAAGGCCTTTTGCACAGTGGGGTCTCAACTTCATCGGTCCGGTAAGCCCTCCATCATCTGCGAGACACAGGTACATTCTAACCGCTACTGATTATTGTACTAGATGGACGGAAGCAATAGTTTGTAAGCATTGTACAACTGAAGTAGTTACTGGTTTCTTAGAAAGTTTCATTCTAAATCGCTTTGGTTGTCTGTATGCTCTAGTATGTGACAATGGACCTACCTTCGCTTCTTTAAAATTTGCTAGCTGGGCGTTTGACTATGGGATCGCCCTCAAATTTTCATCCAATTACTACCCTCAGGGCAATGGTCTTGCCGAGTCCACAAACAAGAATTTGATTACCGTGATCAAAAGGCTGCTAGATAGGAATCCCAAGGACTGGCATACCCAGCTCCGTTTCGCCCTTTGGGCTGATCGCACCCGCCATAAGGCTGCCCTTGGTGATTCTCCGTTCCACCTTGTCTATGGTCTTGAGCCAATATTCCCCATCCACCTGAAAATTCTGACTCTTCAATTCATCAACGACTTTTATGAAGGAGGAGATCGTAGGGAAGCTCGTTTAGCTGAACTTCTACATTTAGAGGAAGTTCGAGATCGCGCAATAGAAAATTTCGCCAAACATCAGGGCGTGGTAAAGAGATGGTTCGACCGTCGAGCCAAAATCAAGGCCTTTAGGATTGCAGATTTGGTCCTATACTGGGACAAGGCCCATGAAAAGAGAGGGGGACACAATAAATTCGACAAGCTCTGGCTTGGCCCCTTTCAGATAGCTAAGATTTTGGGAGATAATGCCTTCCGTCTAAAACACTTAACTGGTGAGAACGTCCCGTTGCCAGTCAACGGGCAGCACCTCAAGCATTACTTCCAGGCTTGAGCTCCTTCGAGCTCTTTGCTGTAAATACCTGTGCATAGGTTAGAGTAGTTGCTTTCCCGCTTGTTGCGTTTTGCTCGCGTCGCTTTTTGCTTTCCCTTCCCGGCAGTTTTTGTTTTGAAGGATGTTCCTGCTCCTTTGCGGTGGCCATGCTCGCCTAGCAAACGGTTCACTTTGCTGACCGCTCTTCATGTTCTGTGGCTAAACATTCATTCTAGACTATTGGTCTTTCCAAAGCTCTCCGCGAATGATTTCCCTGTCTGAATCTCGCTCAGAACTTGACCCTTCACCGGATCTTCTTACCCACATCTCGGATCCCGCACAAATTACATAATAAATTCTGAAGGACCGTGCTATGGTTGTCACGACACCCATGTGAGTGAAAAATCTTGAGTCTACTCCAGTGACCACTACAATCTCAAACCCATTGTAGGCTTCAATGCTTACCCGGTCGAACTAAATGGCAAAAGAGAATTGAAATACCAAAGTAAAAAGAAGAGAAAAGAAACTCTGAAAAAGGAAAATAAACGACCGTATGGGTCTTCAGATAACTCTACCGGGGCTATGGACGCCCGGCCGGCAGTAGAGCAATATCCATGAGATTGTAGCGACAACTCCGCCGGGGCTATGGACGCCTGACTGGTAGCGGGGCAATGTCCAGGTTACTTTTGGTGTTAGGAAACTTACGTAGCTCACTTGGTTCGAGTAATAACCCTGGTTACTATCCCTAGGAAAGGAATGAATTCACTCCACACACACTTTCGAGATGTCATGTAAGCTGACCCAATTAAGGATCCCGTTCTCCCTGATTCATCCTCGGAAGCCACTCCTAGTCTGCGAAACCAGAGATTCTGGGTCCTGAATGAATATTTATCCCTAGAACGCTCCGGAGCGTTCTCCAGCGGAGTCGCCATTTGTTGTGCCCTCAGCACACACGCCCCGTTTGGAACAGGGACCCTCTTTTCTTTCACCGTGTCGGGTCTTTTGGGGCCGCCTCGTTTTGCGTGCCCCTCTTTTTTAACGTTCCATCTGGCTGATCTTGCCCTAAAAGTTTCGTTCTAACATCGGCCATGGTTTCCCTTTTTGTTTTCCTGCCCTCCGGGGGCTTGTGGGTGCCTTGGGCCTTTCGGGCTCTGGGGCGGCCTTGGGCGCCTTCGGGCCCGGTCCTCCGGGGTTCCCCTTTCGGGTTTCCCTCCTACTTTTGCCGCCCCTGCGGCATTTTCGGGGCATCCTTCCACCCTCTGGAGTCCGCCCGACTGTCGGTCGTTTGTTGCTATTCCAGGATTTCACGCGGCGGCCGTCGGGGCGCGTCGGCCCGCTTTCCGGGCCCCGTGGTCTCTGTCGCCTCCGCCATTCAAACAGTGAGCATAATGCCACGGCGGCGAACTCTTCGCTGCGCCCCGCCATCCGGGACCCGGTCGCTCCGTCGCCGCCGCTGTCCGAGGTCGCAAAGTTCACACGGCGGCCGCCGTGCCACAGCCACCCGCCCACCAGATCCCGAGACCCTCGTTGCCGCCGCCGACTCAAATTTCAATCTCAACAACTTTTGGCGCGGACGTACGACGCATTAAATGTGCCATTAATTAGCAGTGTGGTATATAAACCGAGGTCCGCTGAAGTCTTTTTAACTTTGCGAATTGAATGAATTGGAGCAGCGACCGAATTGGAGCCCACTGCAAACTTCACCATCGCGATCGTGGACCCCAGCGTCGTTCCGACAACTCTGCCAGTGCATCCGATCATCGTCCCGCTTAGCGAGTTGGAGGTAAGCCATCCTCGTTAGCTCTCCCGTTATTTTTGATCATTTTGAGGGTTTGAGCGAATTGAACAAGAAATTTAAATTGCATAGAACGAACACCCTCTCCGTTGCGCCCCAAACCCATGTCCTTGAATTTTCCGCAGCCCGTCAGAATCGCCTTTTTTCGCCTCCCGGAACTTGCCCATGTCGCGGGTGTTCTTCGCACAGGGCGAAGAACACCTCCGGGCCCGGGACCCTCTGTCACCGTCCGGATCCTGGCCTCGAATGCGTCCGGCGGAGGTCGGCCCTTCCGGGCCCGAGCTTCCGGGTTTCCCATCTCGGGCTGCCGCCCCAAACTGTCCACCGTTTTAAATGAGGGTTTTTCCAGCTCCCGGGTTTTCACGTTTCATTTTCCTCGCGACGGCCTCCTTTGCGGATCCTTCCGCCTTCCGGGTTCCGGTCTCCCGGATGCCGCCGCTGCTCAGATCGCCGTTGAAATCCTAAGCGTGCCGTCCTGACCTGCCTTCCCGCCCCGGGGCCCCGTCGTCGCTTTCGTCGCCGCCGTTATCGCAACTTCAAACCTCAAACGGCAGCCGTCGGGGCGCGTCGGCCCGCCCGCCGGATCCCGGCTCCCCCTTCGCCGCCTTCATGCAAATGATTATCAGGTAGTTATGGCGGCCTGTTTCTCGTGTCGTCCCGTCTTCCGGGCTCTGAAGGTCTGCTCGACGCCGCCGTTCGAAACGATCAAACTTGCACGGCGGCCATCGGCTAGCATCCTCCCTGCCTCCGGGTCCCGGTGACCTCAGTGCCGTCCGGTATAAAGCTGGTAAGTTAAACATAATGCAGCCATCCTTTTTGCCTCCCGGGCTCCGAACTCCGGACTTCCGCCTCCGGACGCTGCTGCCTTTGCCCAGCTGCCTTCCGGCCTGAAACCTCCGGAGCCCCTCAAATCGATCCAGATCAATCCAAATTGAAAATCTAACTTCGACCCACGTCCTAAATTGAGCCATTCTTCATCATGGACCCCTTGGAACATTAAAATCTTGCAAACAGATGTCTCCGGGGGCTTTCGCTCGTGTTTTCCCTTCCTAACAGCATTCCTGCCAGGGAAGTCCGGCCCTCCGGGCCCGGATTGGTCAAATGCTCTGATATAAAAGCGATATCACCTAAGGATTAAATTTATGATGTATTTAAATGATTGTTTAGGTAATATGCTCAATACGGACTAACGTTAGCATTTTCGGTGTTTTCTTGTGCTAACTTCGCCCTTTGCCTGCAGGATATATGGAATCGGCCGCAGGAACTTCAGGGGCCTTTACCGAAAAGGACAAGGGTAAGAAACCTGGAAGGGCCATTCGCGGAAATAGTCAAACCTCTCAATCCCATGCTCAAACAGGACGCCAAAGTTGAGTGGACGCCAGAGGCCAAACAATCCTTTGAGGATATCAAACGAGCCATTGCTGAGGCGCCCGTGTTGGTCAGTCCAGATTATTTGAAGCCCTTCTACATTTATTCATTTCCTTCGGAGCATTCGTGTGCCAGTATGTTGACCCAAAAGGATGACGAAGGAAATGAGCATCCGATCACCTTCATGAGTGCACCCTTCAAGGATGCTGAATTGCGTTACCACAACATAGAAAAGCAGGCGTACGCTCTCGTCAGGGGAGTAAAGAAATTCAGACACTACATTCTACGCAACAAGGTGTTTGCAATCGTCCCTGACCCAGCAGTCAAAACGCTTCTCATGCAAAACGAGTTGGGCGAACGGAGGGCCAAGTGGGTCACCCTGCTCCAAGAATATGATATGGAGATCCAACCAATGAAATTGGTAACAGGGCAGGCACTCACCCGCACAATGGCCGAAACAGCAACAGAGGCCGGACCTGAACTCACGGTGCAGCAATATCAGTTTGAAGATGTCTCCCCGGGAGAGTGGTATCAAGACGTCGTTTATTTTCTGCTTAATCATAAGTGTCCGTCGCATTTGCAAGGAGTTCAGAAGAGGGCCCTCAGATTGAAAGCAACGGTTATATGTTACAAGGGTCCATTCTCTATAAGAAGAAACATGAGGGTGTTTATCTAAGATGCCTCGACAAGGAGGAAGCGGAACGTATCTTGAGGGAGTTTCACGATAAGTTTGGTACAGGCCATGGATCGGGTTCTTCTACGGCCCATCAGATATTAAGGGCAGGGTACTACTGGCCAACTATCTTCAAAGATGCCCATGGCCATGTCCGTTCATGCCATACGTGCCAGACCGCTGCCACCAGGGAGAGGAATGCTGCTGTCCCACTACAGCCCGTGTTGGAGGTAAGGCCTTTTGCACAGTGGGGTCTCAACTTCATCGGTCCGGTAAGCCCTCCATCATCTGTGGGACACAGGTACATTCTAACCGCTACTGATTATTGTACTAGATGGACGGAAGCAATAGTTTGTAAGCATTGTACAACTGAAGTAGTTACTGGTTTCTTAGAAAGTTTCATTCTAAATCACTTTGGTTGTCTGTATGCTCTAGTATGTGACAATGGACCTGCCTTCGCTTCTTTAAAATTTGCTAGCTGGGCGTTTGACTATGGGATCGCCCTCAAATTTTCATCCAATTACTACCCTCAGGGCAATGGTCTTGCCGAGTCCACAAACAAGAATTTGATTACCGTGATCAAAAGGCTGCTAGATAGGAATCCCAAGGACTGGCATACCCAGCTCCGTTTCGCCCTTTGGGCTGATCGCACCCGCCATAAGGCTGCCCTTGGTGATTCTCCGTTCCACCTTGTCTATGGTCTTGAGCCAATATTCCCCATCCACCTGAAAATTCTGACTCTTCAATTCATCAACGACTTTTATGAAGGAGGAGATCGTAGGGAAGCTCGTTTAGCTGAACTTTTACATTTAGAGGAAGTTCGAGATCGCGCAATAGAAAATTTCGCCAAACATCAGGGCGTGGTAAAGAGATGGTTCGACCATCGAGCCAAAATCAAGGCCTTTAGGATTGCAGATTTGGTCCTATACTGGGACAAGGCCCATGAAAAGAGAGGGGGACACAATAAATTCGACAAGCTCTGGCTTGGCCCCTTTCAGATAGCTAAGATTTTGGGAGATAATGCCTTCCGTCTAAAACACTTAACTGGTGAGAACATCCCGTTGCCAGTCAACGGGCAGCACCTCAAGCATTACTTCCAGGCTTGAGCTCCTTCGAGCTCTTTGCTGTAAATACCTGTGCATAGGTTAGAGTAGTTGCTTTCCCGCTTGTTGCGTTTTGCTCGCGTCGCTTTTTGCTTTCCCTTCCCGGCAGTTTTTGTTTTGAAGGATGTTCCTGCTCCTTTGCGGTGGCCATGCTCGCCTAGCAAACGGTTCACTTTGCTGACCGCTCTTCATGTTCTTTGGCTAAACATTCATTCTAGACTATTGGTCTTTCGTTCTAACATCGGCCATGGTTTCCCTTTTTGTTTTCCTGCCCTCCGGGGGCTTGTGGGTGCCTTGGGCCTTTCGGGCTCTGGGGCGGCCCTGGGCGCCTTCGGGCCCGGTCCTCCGGGGTTCCCCTTTCGGGTTTCCCTCCTGCTTTTGCCGCCCCTGCGGCATTTTCGGGGCATCCTTCCACCCTCTGGAGTCCGCCCGACTGTCAGTCGTTTGTTGCTATTCCAGGATTTCACACGGCGGCCGTCGGGGCGCGTCGGCCCGCTTTCCGAGCCCCGTGGTCTCTGTCGCCTCCGCCATTCAAACAGTGAGCATAATGCCGCGGCGGCGAACTCTTCGCTGCGCCCCACCATCCGGGACCCGGTCGCTCCGTCGCCGCCGCTGTCCGAGGTCGCAAAGTTCATACGGCGGCCGCCATGCCACAGCCGCCCGCCCACCATATCCCGAGACCCTCGTTGCCGCCGCCGACTCAAATTTGAATCTCAACAACTTTTGGCGCAGACGTACGACGCATTAAATGCGCCATTAATGAGCAGTGTGGTATATAAATCGAGGTCCGCTGAAGTCTTTTTAACTTTGCGAATTGAATGAATTGGAGCAGCGACCGAATTGGAGCCCACTGCAAACTTCACCATCGCGATCGTGGACCCCAGCGTCGTTCCGACAACTCTGCCAGTGCATCCGATCATCGTCCCGCTTAGCGAGTTGGAGGTAAGCCATCCTCGTTAGCTCTCCCGTTATTTTTGATCATTTTGAGGGTTTGAGCGAATTGAACAAGAAATTTAAATTGCATAGAACGAACACCCTCTCCGTTGCGCCCCAAACCCATGTCCTTGAATTTTTCGCAGCCCGTCGGAATCTCCTTTTTTCGCCTCCCGGAACTTGCCCGTGTCGCGGGTGTTCTTCGCACAGGGCGAAGAACGCCTCCGGGCCCGGGACCCTCCGTCGCGTCCGGATCCTGGCCTCGAATGCGTCCGGCGAAGGTCGGCCCTTCCGGGCCCGGGCCGGGTTTCCCATCCGGCGCCGCCCCAAACGTCAGGTTTTAAATGAGGGTTTTCGGCTCCGGTTTTTTCCGGACCCCCTTCGGCCGTCGTTCGACGAGATTTCGAACTGATTGGCGACCGTACTCCGGCCGAACCCTGCCGACCCGACCGCCGGGCTCCGGGATAGCTTTGGCCGCTGCCGTCGCCCTAGTTTCATTTTCCTCGCGACGGCCTCCTTCGCGGATCCTTCCGCCTTCCGGGTTCGGTCTCCCGGACGCCGCCGCTGCTCAGATCACCGTTGAAATCCCTAAGCGTGCCGTCCTGACCTTCCTTCCGTCCCCGGGCCGTCGTCGCTTTCCGCCGCGCCGTTATGCACTTCAAACCTCCAAGCGGCGGCGGGCGTCGCCCTTGCCCGGATCGAGCTCCCCCGCCGCCGCCTTCATCAAATCAAATCGGGTAGTTAGTTGGCTTTCTCGATCGTCGTCCCGTCTGCGGGAATACGTCTGCAGCCGACGCCGTTAAGCGATCTTGCACGGTGGCCATCGGCTAGCATCCTCCCCGCCTCCGGGTCCCGGTGACCTCAGTGCCGTCCGGTATAAAGCTGGTAAGTTAAACATAATGCGGCCATCCTTTTTGCCTCCCGGGCTCCGAACTCCGGACTTCCACCTCCGGACGCTGCTGCCTTTGCCCAGCTGCCTTCCGGCCTGAAACCTCCGGAGCCCCTCAAATCGATCCAGATCAATCCAAATTGAAAATCTAACTTCGACCCACGTCCTAAATTGAGCCATTCTTCATCATGGCACCCCTTGGAACATTAAAATCTTGCAAACGGATGTCTCCGGGGGCTTTCGCTCGTGTTTTCCCTTCCTAACAGCATTCCTGCCAGGGAAGTCCGGCCCTCCGGGCCCGGATTGGTCAAATGCTCTGATATAAAAATGATATCACCTAAGGATTAAATTTATGATGTATTTAAATGATTGTTTAGGTAATATGCTCAATACGGACTAACGTTAGCATTTTCGGTGTTTTCTTGTGCTAACTTCGCCCTTTGCCTGCAGGATATATGGAATCGACCGCAGGAACTTCAGGGGCCTCTACCGAAAAGGACAAGGGTAAGAAACCTGGAAGGGCCATTCGTGGGAAAGAAGACAAAGACCAGATGAAATTTCAATTCCAAGGTGAACCGCTCCAGTCAAAAGTCTTGACTGACTGGAGGGAGATATCGGACACCAATATCGGCCAGGTGGACATTGACGAATTCACCCAAAGGGTCAAGATCGACCCTAAGACAAAGAATGCCCGGATGATACGCCAAAGTGGAATCGCAAAGGCTGCTGGCTTTCCTCCGTCTCTAATAGCACCAGAGTTGGTAATGGCTTGCCGAGAAGCCTACCAAATAGACACCAGAACCATAGTAGACAAGGAGGGGAATATCCTCGCAGACATGTCTCCGGAGGGAATTGCAAGAACCTTCCACATTCCCACATTCCCACACATGCAGATCCCCATGATGGAGCAGTGCCAGGCAGCATGGGACGCCAATCCGTTGGGCTGCAAGAAGTCAATCAACGTCTACTGGCTCAAGGAGAAACGGGGCAGCGCCACAAAAGTTCCTCAGGAGCTTTTCCGCAGCGACTTTCATGAAGACTATCACGACCTGGTGACCATGCTGAGCAGGGTCATGGGCCTCCCGACAGCCGCCTTCTTCCAGGAATGGATGGCTTATTATATTGAACAGATCGTCCGAGGGAATGAGGACGTTAAAACCAAGATTTCATTTGATTGGGGAAGCATCATCAGCAACTGCTTCCACGAGTAGTTTATGAATGTCAAGAAGAGCAACAAATTCTATATGACCTCGTACCTGGTGTACTCATTGGCGGACAAGAGGCAATATAGTGGACTCTTCAGGGCGCCGGATGGAGAGCATAAGCGAGGACTCAAGCCCTTTGACCAATACCCTCAGCTACAATACCGCTACTTTAAAAAGGAGTACCGCCGGATCAATGATGCCTTCATAGGCCATATTATCAGACTAATAGCCGGGGACTTCGAGAGAAGGGTATCACACAGCGCCAGAGCCCTCCTGAAGGAATATGCCTTTCTATTTATTCAATTCCCAAAATTCACCTACATCCGCGCCCAAGGGTTCACAGAACGGCCAAACAAACTGCCGAGGTACCCAAATGACCGAATCATCCTCCTGGAGCTTTCCCGGCAGCTCCAACATATTCAGGCGGTCTTCAGCCAGAAGCACGTAGCGGGGATCCCTTATCCCATGATCCTCGGCCAGGGCCAGTATCGGTTGCAAACATCTCAATGCGCCGGTAACTCAAAAAAGGAACTCAAGGAGTATAACCTTGAGTGGTACACGGCTAGCCCACGAATGGATCCCCACGGCCACGTCAGGAAGGCGCTAGGTCCGGCATACGCCCACCTGTACCATGTTGAGGATTTCTGGGCAGACTGTAAAGATGATAAGGAGGTCCACCTGAGACATTATATGCGGATGACGGTGTAGTTCTTGAGAAGAGTACAGCTGTTTCCGGTGCCAGACCAGCTTGAGGAAGATGAATCCACCCTGGTGCACCCGAGGTACCTTGCGGTTGCCGACCTGGCAATCCCCTCCATCGACTGGGATGAGCAGGAGGTCGAGGACCTGGATACCGTCACTCAGCCTATCATAGCTCGCACCAAGGAGTGGGTCGATGGGCAAGTGGAACAACTAAAGCAACAGGGGGTAACTCTTACATACGAGGCACTCAAAAGTGGGCCAAGCGCCACGGAAGACGTTGCTGCCTCCCCATCAGCCGGTGAGACTTCCAAGTCTCCCCCCATCACCAGGTCCCAGAAGAGGAAAGAAGCAGAAACAACACAGTCCGGGGGCCCCAAAGAACAAACAACAAAGGATACGGGAGGCTCATCTCCCAAGAAGCTCAAAAGGACATTAATCACAACCGAGGCACAGCCTCCTTTGCTCCTTCCTCCCTCGGCTGGTGCGCTGCCCAATTCTCAGGCCACCATTGCCTCATCTCCACAAGCGGTGGACATTTCCGTTCACCTCGCCTCTTCACCTCCAGCCGGATCCGTAATCAATATTGATTCCTCCTCCAGCATGACTACTTCCCCTTCCTCTGCTGCTGCCATGTCCCCCATCACCTCGCTACCTCTGGCAACAATACCATCGCCTATTCCCCTTTCTAGCGTGCCCGAGGCCATTACACGGCACCTGCAAAATCTTCCCCCCGAGCTCTCGCAACTTTTAATGGATCCTGCTCTCCAAGCAGCCTTGGCCCAAGCACTCGCAACATCCCAGCCTTCACAACCGCCAACGGGGCCCCCAGCCATGGAGGCCACCATGCAGATTTCAAAAGAGTTGGAGGAGCAAGAGCGAGAGGCTTCAAAACCTATAGAGGAGGAGGCCGATGACTATTACGAGCAACCTGAGCATGATCGCAAAACCATTGACAAGGTTGCTTATGAGGACGAAGAGACGGGCTCTTCTGAGGGCAGGGATGAAGGGGATGGCTCGGGAGATAAAGAGGTTGTCCAAACTTTTGATGAAGACATCGAGGAAGATTCGGCTCAGCAGCCGGGTGAAGAGGGTCAGCCACCGGAGGAGCAGCCCAAACAAGCTGTCACTGAGGCCGAGGTCCATGTTGCGAAGAGCCCAGAAACTGAGGCTGTCGAAGAAAAGGAAGAAGGGGTGGCGGGAGAGGAAGATCCCACTCAACTATTGACCACGAGGGCACCCGTTAAAAGCCTCGTATTCTATGAGGACTCTGATGAGGAAGGGGACGCTGCCAAAGAAAAGGAAGGGCTGGAAAAGGAGACCGAGGTCTTGCCTCTGACAGAGAAGGGTGAGGGCAGTCGCGAGATGCCCAAGGACAAGGCTGCCATGCCCGACTGGCTAGAAAAACAACTCGAAAAGACCAATCCTATCTTGAGCGATCCGAGGTCAAGGTTGGAGGCCATCTTGGCTCGATCTCTAGCCACACCAAAAAAGGAGAAGAAGCCTAAGGTCCGTTCCAGGGTAACCATGGACGCTTCTGGCTCCCGAGCAGAACAGGTGGCAACACCAACTGTTGGCCAGGCCGGAGTAAGCTACAATATTGCCACTATCTACCTAGGGACGGCCACCAGGGAACAGAAGGTGAGACATCTGGAGGAGTCACTGGCTACGGTAGTGCACCTGATTAAGCAGGATAAGATCACCAAGGATGAACTAAAGGCGCAGGTTGCTGCCCTAACTGACTACATCCAACAATGGTCTTCAATCGACGACCTCCCCACTACCTCTACGGCCGCGCCACAGCTGCTCTCCAAGGAACAAATAGATAAGCTGGAAAGGAGGAAGAACCTGGAAAAGACCACGGAGGACTGGTTCCAGCAGGTTGTGAAGGTTGGAAATATAGGGATCAGCTTGGCCGTGCAAATAGCCAACAAGTTCCTGGACCTGGTTCAGTCCTTGGAAGGCATGAGGAAGCTCTGCACCAACTTCCCCGCGATCTATGAATCTGCCTTCCCGAAGGTTGAGGCCATCCTCCAAATGCCAGAAAGCTCATGGGAAGAGAAATTAGAATTGAAGGAGGAGGATCACTGGCTGATAGACATATGGCACAGGGACCTCATCCACCGTAAAGAGAGAATGGAGCAGATCCAGAGCAGGGTTGATCCGGATATTGCGTGGATCAAGGAAATCCGAGCAGAGTGCACCGAGTACCTGAAGTTGATAACGGGTCATGATATGCCCATGGTGCAGTTAGATGCAGAGAAGGTTAGACCATATTTTGAGGAGAGGATGAAGGACGGGGCAGCCGGAGATATCACGACAGACTTCCTAAGTTTTGCCGCCCGCGCCCTCGATAGATCAGAGCTTTTCAGAGATCAGAGCTCAAAGTATGATGAAGACTGGAAGCGGCTGGAAGAGAACGCCAAAGAATGGAGCTACCAGGCGTTGAAGTGCGAAATCCTCGAGGTAGATAAGCTCCAGGCCGTAATCCTCAAGCATATTGAACACGCAGCCTCCGAGGAGCAACCAGACATCCCAGCCAAAGAAAAGGACCTCCCAGAAAGGTAGCTACAGCCAAAGGAACAGCAATCAGCTACAGGACAAAAAGCAAATAGTGTCATCCACTAGATGACAAAATAGGGAAAAGACAGAATATGTTTTAAAATTGTAAATCTATTTGGGGGTAGGTGAAACCCTATTTTGTAATGAATCTTGGCCACACAATTGTAATGAATCTTGGCCATTCATTTAACTTTTGAAACACTATAAATAGAGGACTCCCCTCATTTGCAAAGTGAGAGTTGAGTTGTTGTAAAGACATGCTGCTGAAATATATGAGAAATAGCATTGACTTGGTGCATTTCCTTGTGTTCTCTCATGTTAATTGATTCATTTCTCCAATCTTAGATGTTAGCTTAGATCTCTTTGTTGTTTAGTTAGCTGTTCATGTTACTTTGATAATCTTAGGAATGCTGTTGGCTGTTCATGAAAATTCCTGCTTTGTTGATAACTCCTTAGTCCATACTTTTTGCTGTTTGCTGAAGGTAGACAGCTTTGCAAAGTTAGCCTGGACCTGATTTAAGCTGCCTCAAACACTTATCTTTAGTTCATGCATGTATGTGGTGGATGAAGGATAGAAATCTGCAGCCCTTAGAAGATTGCACAACTCCCATGATATTGTGAAATTTCTGGTTAAGTGGGGGATTGTTTGAAGGAATTGTCCATTGCAGGGACTCCATTATCACTGTTCGCAGCAAGCTTTAGGCTTAGGAACTTTTCTTCTCCTTCGCTCTTTTTTTACTTTCTTTAGGAATTGAACAACACCAAGGTTCATTATACCTTATAAAGCTGAATCTAACAACTAGATGGAGTTCAAGATTGCTGTTTGAACCTGCAGTCAACACCTGATTGCCTTCATGCTAAGAACTCCCCTTTTTAAGATCCTACTTTGTGTTTCACATCCACACTTTGTATTCCCGTAAGGCCGCCTTGTGATTCCAGCAAATCACATCAACTACTGAGGTATCTAAGCACTGTAATGACCTGACATCCGAGAGACCTTGGGATAGTGTTCTGCAACCCGATTGTGGAAGATTGTCTTTCAAGAGAGGTAGTGCACTTACGCACTGCCTGTGTTGAGAAGTGCATAAAAACACCATCAACATAGAGTTTTTCTCATTACTTACAATTTATAGGCAAATACATCTTAAATTCTTCCTTCACTGTAGATTGTTGTTAGTTGCAGTATTTAATGAGGACGGGTGAAATAGACTCAACGTGAAGGTTCTGGATGGGGAAGGTAGCAGCACGTGGTCGTGTATGGAATATCCTGGATGGTTCTGGAGAGACTGTTCGTTGGTCTGTGCCGACAGCCTTACAATAATTAATTCACCTCCAACACATGGTATACAAGAAAAAGAGCCCTATAGAAAAGAGATGTGTGAATACTTTCGACTTCAGGCTCAATGTGTGCTGGTTGAAACCAGCAGTTCTCGAGTAGTCAAATCACTACAACTTAAACAAGGACTCATACCGCACCAGTAGTAGGTAGTGTTAAGTACATCCGGACTGTAAGTTTGTGGACATTAAATGCACTTTTCTTTTTGCAAACAAGCAACAGATTTTGTTCATATTCAACAAGTGCTGCCAATAGACTCAGCTTTGATTATCAAATTGGCTAATTAAATATTTAATGCAATCATGCAGATTTTGTTCATATTCAACAAGTGCTGCCAATAGACTTAGCTTTGATTATCAAATTGGCTAATTAAATATTTAATGCAATCTGTGGCTCCATGAGCAAGTATTATTCCGGACTGTTGAAGCATTTTGTTTTGTTCCAGGTTTGATTATTAATTTTCTCGCTAAATAGTAGTTTACCATTCATGCCTTTATAGGCAGTAATATTACAATTGCTACACGGTTAGCTTTCCTCCTGTTTAGTGCAACCCTTATTTTTCAGAAGTATAATCTTTGAACAAGAGTACTTTTCATAGGAAAAAATAATTGTTTGCAACGTGATTTGTAATTGATTTTGAAAATAATAAGTCAAACAAAAAATAAATAGACCTCACTTCATTCCTACTCCAATATAGGATAGAATGAACTCCATCTATATTGAACTCCACTGTCTTGTTTAGCTTAAATTTCATAGCTTATCATTGCGTGTTTACCACACGCTTTAAGGTTTGGGGTTGAAATAGCTGTTTCAATTAATATAAATTATGTACATGATCCCTTATTGCAAGAAAGAACTAGGAGACTAAGAGGCCCTTTCCAGAAATTTCCATTTGCTGTTAATGATTTTTGTGTTACAAGTGAATGGCATATAAGAACGTTGCATTTGCAGTATGCGTTTGGCCCCTGGTGCAAATTAATATAAAGAAATATTAACCAAGTAAATGCAACCAATATATTTGTGTAGCACTTTTTAAAGTAGCCATGCAGCCTTAGCTTCTAGGCAACCATGTACAGCATTTGATGACAATATAACATAAATTTATTGTTGATTAAAGGATCATGTTAAAAATCTATATTTGGGCACACTGATAGAGATAATGTAAGCTCTCATGGTTTAACCATGGTATAAACTTCTTAAAGTTCTGTGTAATGCTATGCTGTTTCAAGTTTTCTGAATTGACAGAAAATCTTTGGGGATTATTAAATCACTCTTTGGGCCTTTTATGCAGTTAAAACCTTGTCCCGTCCAGCTGATATTTGCACAAGGTTTCAATGTGTTGACAATTAATTAATTTTGAATTCCAAATATTACCTGTACCTACAGGCAAATATGATCCTGTTGATGTTAGGATCAACCAACCAGCAGCTATATATTGTTTATTTAATTTTTAGGGGTTAATTTTTTTTTGAGCTGATGTTCAAGTCTGTATAATGATTGGCTAGAATCTTAGATGATATGGTACTGCTCTGAACTCGAACCATACATTTGAAGCACATTTTACTTTTGAGGGAAGCTTTTTAAATATAATGTCGGGTTTCAGAAATATTCAAGTGTGACAGGACAGAATATTTACGCTTTGAAATATCCTTTACAAGTGATGGTCTGAAAAAATTGAATGCTGCCTAGTTTTCAAATTATAAATCAACAGTGTATGCTAATGTCAAAGCTGCCAAGTCTCTAGCAATAATCAATCCTTCTCTGTATGTGGTAGTTTCCCCTCTGTGTTAAAGATCTTTAAAAATTTTATCCCCAGAAAATAGCAAAATCTTTAAAATTGTATCCACAAAAATAGCAATTGTAAGAAGATAATGAAACCCATTGGTGCTTGATGAGCCCATGATTGATTTGCCTGTAGAATTTTAGAGGGTTATTGATTACCTAAGCTTCAATTTTAGACATACTCCCAAAACTAGCATTTATAGAGTCTCTAGAACAAGTCATAAAAAATAAAAATCAAGCATGATGGATTATCATTACTTTTTCCTAAATTTTAAATTTATTACTGCAAGTGATTAGGTATTAGAAATGAGAAGTGTAGTTCTGGCACATGCTATCGGTTATTGTAAAATTTGATTCGTTTACATTGCATCACATAAACTTATTGAACTCGCATATAGAGAGTGTTTGATTAGTAGACCCTTTTCAATTTAAAAAAATTATAGTTCAAATATTAAAATATCTTGTATTGTTTGAAAATGTATTTATATGGGAGATGACCTATTTAATAGTTGAGCACTCTAATTTTGTAATTCTCAAAATAATATATGGCAATTTAAAATCACAGTGTTTTTACAGTAGCTTACATAAGAAGATCTCAAAAAGGATAGACCAATAGTCGTGCATTAATTCATGTTTTGTTTGTGTGCTGATTTGAGATCACATAATTTGTTGCTTTTTAAATCTAAATAATATATTTCATTCAATTATGATTTATCATATCAGCACAAAACTTTCAAATCACAATTAATAATGTTCTACTATTAAAAATATTTAATTAAATCAATAAATACTATCACATCATTACATGTTCAAGGAACAGTCCTCTCCCCTAACCACTTGACACATATAATTATTATAAAAAAAATAATGCATGTGTAGCAGTCATTTTCAAAAACCGCAGAATAATTCTTACGCTCTTAAGTACCATCACAATCGAAGGCAGCTGTGTGTACGGTTGGGGTGTACGCATTGTTTGATAATAAACATTGTGTAATCATCGTCGTTAATAAAACAGCTATTTATGGGTGACAACAATTATATACATTTGTATGAACGATCAAAGTGAATTGAGTTTTCCGATGTAAATTTATGTGTTTTGTATTACCCTTTTATGTTTGTAATCTGCAATGCTTTCATTTGATATCAGAGCGTCAGGAGAAACACAAGGTTCGTTGACATGGTAGGATTTGGAGAATCCAGTCTGAGGAGCGGATGACTGTATGTTGTCGCTGATTGGTGGTAAATGTGAGAGTCCAGCTGGAAGAGACAAAAGGAGTTTCTTTTTAATGCATATATTTTCCTAGCCTCTTGTGATCTACCATAAATAAAGCCTGCGTGGAAAACAGAAAAATCAACGCAATACATTTTTTTTGTGGTAATTTACTCGTTGGTACAAGATATATTGATCATGATTTGAAATTATTGTTTGAAAGATGAATGAATGCAAGAGTATGTGGAAGTAGGCATAACTGCAAGGAAGGAATGGATATGAGTTTAATTATTGTATTCTAGAAATTGGTATGAAATAAAAGAGTCACAGAAGTGTTTTAAGGGAGTTTCTATTGCGTGTAGATGATCTGTAGATCATCATTAGACTTTGTTTTGGTTGTTTGATATTTTTTTTTTTAAATTGTGCCTGCGCGTTAAAATTTGTACGGAGAGAAGAAGTTTATTCACAGTATTTTCAGATTAAGGAAATAATAGAAGGAAGGAAGTGCCATTTTTAAGGGTCAATAAAAGGAAATGCTGTAGACTGTCAGCTGGAGACTGTCCGTTACCTGTAGTTTGAAGATATTTGGATCAAAATTGAAGGAGTTGAAATTAGAATTGTTGCAGCCACAAGCAATGGTAAATTTTATTTGATTTTTTACATTACAGTTTGGAAGTATGAAAATACAAGGATGTTGGTTGGTTTGTTTTCTTCTTATTGAAGGGTCGGTCACAAAGATCTTGACCGGAAATCTAAGATATGGAGGGTTACATTTTATAATGTGTGATTTTGGAATCTTAAATCTGTTGGAAAGGACTGTGATATCAGTATTTTGTTGCATAGGAGAAGTATGTAGAAGTTTGTTATTCTCAAGTGTACAGTTTTTGTTTGTGTTTTGTGCAAGATTGAGGAACAGATTTGCACTTTTATGTTGTAATTTGTTTGGAAGAATAATATTTCCTACAAACATCGAAATGAAGTTCTGCTGATTGAGTGCAGCGTTACATCTATTTCTAACACTGCTCTCTAATGGTTGGGAAATTTTTGAATGCATTTGAAGTGTTGTAGGTATTGTAGCATGGGTTGAATCTGTAGTGGAGTCTGCGATGATGGAGTGAATCAAAACGATATATGGCAAAATGGAAAGCAGAAAATAGTCTTTTGGTTCAAGTTGTTATGAATTCGTTCACTTTCAATCTTATGCATTTTAAGCATTTGGTAATGTTGGTATAAGGAGAAACAAGAGTTTCTTTTTGTTGTTTATTGGTAATTGGAATCTGTATTCAGCATTGAATTTGCAAGAGTAAGTGTGTTTTTAGAAGTTTGTAGAGATTTGTAACTTGGAAAGTGTTTGGTAAGGGAGATATAAGGGGGGAATTGTTAGTAA
This sequence comes from Sequoia sempervirens, assembly GCA_007258455.2. NCBI lineage: Eukaryota > Viridiplantae > Streptophyta > Pinopsida > Cupressales > Cupressaceae > Sequoia > Sequoia sempervirens. The sequence goes on along the minus strand of VDFB02322083.1, from coordinate 18,614,143 downwards.
GGGTATGTTGTCTATAAAATGGGAAAAATTGGCAAAAGGATTAAAAATGAGTATTCTATTTTAAAAGAAGAATTATTGGAATTAAACACTCTGATTCTATTTTACAAGCAGAATTATGGGAAGTTAAAAAATCTAATTCTCTATTGATAGTAGATATTAAGGAAGTCCAAATGAAAAATCATGAACATTTGTGTGAACTTATTAATCATAGAGATGAATTGTTGGATATCCAAACAAAAAATGATGAATTTTTAGCTAAATTGAAATTGTTTGTAGAAATCCAAACTAAGAATAAGAATGTTGAACTTAAAAAACAATTGAAAGGGTTAGAAGAGAACATTGGACTACAAAATGATGAGATATTTTGTTTGAAGGAACAAAGAAATAAACTAAAATCAAAACCTTTGGCTTGTGATATTTCTTGTAACATAGAAAATTTATGTTTTTTTTTTTGATCAAACAACTAGTTTGTGTAATATAACTCAAGTTATTTTTGATTAAAAGCATGAAGATGAACATGATCGTATTCTTGAATGTGAAAAGTCTTTTAGTTCTACTAAGAAAAGTGTTGGTTTCAAAATTATGCAAAGAATGGGTTATATAGGTAAAGGATTGGGTAAACATGCATAGGGATTACATAACTAATTGAATCAGTTAGGAGGCCAAAGTATGAAAGTTTGGAATATGTTTCAGGAAAAAGGAATGGTGTTATAGATTCTAAAGAGTATGTTCAAAAAATACACTATATGTAGTGTGTTCATTATCATAGGAATGGATATACAATTGAAAAGTGTTGGAATATAAATCCTTGTCATATTTGTGGTTTAACAAATCGTTGTGAGAAGTTGTGTAGGCATAAAAAGACAAATGTATAATGCATACACATGAACTATGGATGGAGTACATTGGGTCAAGTTGGAAGAAAATTATAGGTATGTTGCAAAGGTTATACATGTTGGTGTTTTTTCCAGCTAGACCTTGAAAATCCTCTAAAGGATAGCTAGTCCTTATGCTCAAGAACTTCAATATTAGTGCCAACTAACGGGAGATGTATTTTACACTTTTCTCCCCTGCACTTTAGGCTCTATTAAATCTAGGAGGGTAATCCTACTCA
>VDFB02322083.1:18511177-18612929 GCA_007258455.2 Sequoia sempervirens | reverse complement strand
GAGTGGCAGATCTGTCCTGGGATGGTGGACCTGTCTTGACAGAGTGGCGGATCTGTCCTAGAGTGGCAGATTTGTCCTGGAGTGGCGGACCTGTCCTGCAGTTGCAGACCTGTCCTAGTGCAGTGGCGGACCTATCCTAATGTAGTGGTAGACCTGTCCTAGTGCAGTGGCAGACCTATCCTAATGCAGTGAAGGACCTGTCCTGACAGAGTGGTGGACCTATCCTGACAGAGTGGTAGATCTGTCCCTGCAGAGTGGCGGACCTGTCCTCCCGAAGGTAAAATTTCAAGTTTTTGCCAATTGTTTTTTGGTAAATTAGGCACATAGTTTAATTAAAGGGGTCAATAAAACCTTGTTTGGCGTGCTTGTGGAAGGCTATTTGACATATCTAATCCCCTTGTGCCATTTGGTGATCCTGGGTGACGAGAAATCGTAGCTTTCCAAGTCCTTTGAGTCACCCCTCTTTTTCACTTTCTTAGTGGGACCTGCTTGGGGATTTCATCACCCCAAGGGACGATTCCAACCACGCGTACCGGTGGGGTATATAAAGAGGGGAGAGCGAAAGTTGTACCTCAATCCAAGCACGTTGTAATTGGTGAAGCGTCGGGATGACGTGAAGAGTTGGTTCGAGCCTTTAGTATCTTGCTAAGGTTCCCGACTCACGCTTGTAACGGGTTGGTGTTCACAGTTTGGGCCTCACGTACCAGGTGTATATCAAGGAATCCTTAGCAACCATGTGCATCCTAGAGTAGAAGACTTTGTTAACCATACCCGTTTCTACTAATCTTAGGGTTGTGTTGTTTGCATTGTCTTTCTCGTGCAAAACCAGTCATTATTAGTGTTTGCTATATTTTGGGTCCTTTGCCTTACCCATCCATCAAAAAAATTAAGCTTAAACTTATCATTTGGCAGACCTGTCCCTGTGCTATGGCAGACCTATCCTAGTGCTATGGCGGACCTGTCCCTGTGCTGTGGTGGACCTGTCCTAATGCTGTGGCGGACCTGTCCTAATGTAGTGGCAGACCTGTCCCTGTGCTGTGGCGGACCTATCCTAACGCTGTGGCAGACCTATCCTAGTGCAGCGGTGGACCTGTCCTTGTGCTGTGGCGGACCTGTCCCAGTGTAGTGGCAGACCTTTCCTTCTGCTGTGGCGGACCTGTCCTTATGCTATGGCGGACCTGTCCTTCTGCTCTCTCTTCCCGGGGCCACCATTTCCACACCATTTATCTAATTGACTCCGTTCAAAGGCAGTTCTTCTCATATTTTGGTGCTCTTTCTGATGATATATACCACTTCATACTTTTGAGAAGTTGGCCGGGGCACCTTTTTCTTCACCATCTGCCTCCTCGAGGGGAGTATACCCTACCATTCTCATCCGTTTACTCATTCTGAGTAAACATTCATCCATTTAACACATCCTTTCATCATTCCAAACTCTCGTTTTGTCATTCTGCTCATTCGTTTACTCGTTCCGAGTAAACTTTCATCCATTTAACACATCCTTTCATCATTTCGAACTCTTGTTCTGTCATTTTGATCATCCGTTTACTCGTTCTGAGTAAACATTCATCCATATAACATATCCTTTCATTATTCCAAACTCTCGTTCTGTCATCTGTTTACTCGTTCCGAGTAAACATTCATCCATTCAACCCATCCTTTCATCATTCTGAACTCCTGTTCAGTCATTCCGATCATTCGTTTACTCATTTCGAGTAAACATTCATACATTTCACACCTCCTTTCATCATTCAAAACCCTTGTTCTATCGTTCTGATCATTCGTTTACTCGTCTCGATCAACCATTTACTCATTTTGAGTATTCGTTCATCCATTTCTATCATCCCTTTCTCCAATCAAATCATTGCTTTCCCCATCCAAATCCTCTGAACTTCATCTCGGGTTATTATCCAAATTGACCTAAGTATCTGATCTGATCGTCATCATTAACATCCTCTTAGGATTGTCATCCATCCTAAGTTAATCATCATCGTCGGCCCAATCAATCCATTTTCAATCTCAAAGTGGATTCGGTGCCACAATCATCCATGTATCCTTTAATCTGATCAATCAGTATCCTAAGTCATCTAAGATAATCTCTGAATGGGATTTGTAGTCTCTTTCATCATCCATTAGTCGATCTTATCAATCAATCAATCAATCCAATCCAATCTAATCACATCCTTATCCAATCACCTTCGACCCAATCAATCTCCCTCCATCTCGAAGTAGATTCGGTGTCGTAATCATCCTTTGATAATCCAATTCAATCCAATCCAATCGCATCCTTATCCAATCACCTTCGACCCAATCAATCTACTTCCATCTCGAAGTAGATTCAGTGTCGCAATCATCCTTTGATAATCAAATCTTATCCTCATAATCAATCCCATCGCACCATCCAATCATCCAATCATCCTAATCTGAGCTTTAATCCAATCCCGATTTGAGCTTGTCCTAAATCCCGATTTGAGCTTTTGTCCATTTCCATCCAAAATCTTTATCCTTTCATCATCATGAATTCTTATCCTCCATCAATAGTGGTCAAGAGAAACCTTAATTACGTCGACGACGATAATGAAAGTCTTGTTGATCAAGAGGTATACGACATAGATCCCCTTGACACTATCATTGCTAGTAAGCTTTCTCTACCCACATTCCAAAATCCAATCACCCCATCGAGTTAACCCATCATGTCTTCATCTATGCCTAATCACACTCCTTATGCTACCTTTGACAAGGGATGTCCATCATATCCATCATATCCTTCATCTACATCATCCCCTTATCCTAGTTTTCCATCACAATACCCCTATCTTAATCCCCCATCCACATGTACCCACTACCCTAATCTCCCATACCAATCCGCTCAGCCTAATCCTACATTCACATCTTCCTATCCTAGTCAAACACACCCATCAACTTACCATAATCCAACATCTGCATCTCCCTATATTAATCCAACACCTACATCTTCCCATCCTAATCCACCATCCCCATACCCTTACTACAATCCACCACCCGCATCCTTGTGTCCTAATTCACCATGCCAATACCCCTATCTTAACCCTTCACCTAATCCCCCATCTATTCCCAATCCTGCATCCAATCCCATTCCCCTATCTAATCCTCGCCCACCAATCCCTAGTCCTAATCCCCCACTAATCCATAAACCTTCATCCGCTCCTACCACGCCATCTCAGCCTAGCGTATTCAAGTTTCTCCAAGGACTTATAACAAAGGAGACATCTCCCACTCCACACATTGTAGTCATGGAACCATGCCATCCCAACCCATCATCCATGGTCGTTAGTGACGAGACCCTTCTCCATCCAACACCTATCATTGATGATGCCATCACATCCTCTAAATCCACCCATCTCCTGAGAATCCCCATCTCCTACCATCACATCCTCTAAATCTACTGAGTCCCCATCTCCTACCATCACATCTACCAATTCCATTGAACACCCACCCCCTACTCCGAGAGTCGTCGAATCTATCGACGACACCCAAATCCAATCCACTTCTTCCACTCCTAGTATCCATTCCCAGGAATATTTTGAATCCTCCATCCTTCCATCTTCCCCACTTGAAGAGTCCCCCCATGACTCCATTATCATGCCTCCCACACACGATGAGTCATGCCAAGAGCCTGATCCAAAGCATGCCAACATATCCCCTCCTCCAGATCAAGATCCTACCATCCCATCTAGTCTACCGCAAGATCACAGTCCCCCATCCATTCCATCCCATGATCCTCTTGACATTCAAGATTCTACCGCTCCATCTCTGTCTCCATTGCATGAGCTTGCTACCACAAAATTAGATCCTATCATATCCCCTACTCCCTCTCCTAATACCACCCATCCAAGTGCTGCTATCCCATCATCTCCTTCTCAGGATCCCCCATCATCTCCTAAAAATGCTATCCCCACACCGCTTGCATATCCCCTTGGTACTCTCACATTCTTCCATGGTGGCCTCCTTGCAGAAGAAAAACACAGTGTATATACCACCCATCATCCCCCACCTAATAATGGACTCGCATCATGTTTTCAGAATAACAAAAATCCTATCATTGATCTCATGCTTAAGAACATGAACTATAAAGGAAAAGGTCTAGGCCTTCACGAGCAAGGTATTTTAGAGCCCATCCAAGTTAAAGAACAAATCTACATGCAAGGTCTTGGATCTATTCCCCAAGACTCACAATCTAAACACGTTGGAACAACCTCTAGATGTCCTCAACGAGCCTTTTCCAAAAGAAATGTCGGCTCTTCCCATTGCTCCACCAAATCATATGCTGCCATCCCTCCTCCTCTATCATATCACCTCAAAACAACTGTCCATATTCCTCCTTCATTTGCTCTGTCCATTTTGGGTCCTTACATACCTCCATCCACCATCTCCCATCCTTCATCTACTCTATCCATCTTGGGTCCGTATATCCCAAAATCACCTCCTCCATCTCATCCTTTCACCCATCCAACACCTATACATGTCATCCATCAGAAACATCCCTCTCGCATATCCCATAATTAGGATCAACAAAGGCACATACCTAAACATCTCCCATCTACATGTAATCCCCATACTCCTACCTCCATTGCTCCACATCATCCATCTTCTCACACCCATCCCATTGCTAGTACGAGCACTTTGGATGCCAGAGGAAAAATGCATCAATCTAAACACCCACATGAATCTAAAGCTTCTCATGTCCCTCTATAGACATGTTGAAGAAAAGAAAATCAAATCCACAATCCAAATCAAACCCATCAGCCACAAAGGCCCACTAAAGCAAAAATCAAAACCATGTGGATCCCAAAGAAAGATGTAATACCATCAAATGTAAGAACATCCAAAGTTGCTAATCCAAAAGCTAACCATACCCACCTTTCATCTCCTAAGTCTATTTTGGGTCCCTATGTCCCGAAATTCACTATTCCATCTCCTCCATTATCCCCACATTCTCCATCCACCAATCCTCTTATCTTTTCACATCCATCACCACATGTGCCAATATTGGTCCTAAACACATCTCCCCATCATATATCCACCGCATCATTCCATCCATACTATTTCCAACATCCCACCCACTATCCCCCATATCTTCCCCATCAAATCCCTCTCATTCATCCTCTAGCATAATCCATTTATCCTAAGGTTGTACCAACATCCAATAGTCGGTTCGAACATGAGCTTTTAATACTTGATATAGAACTTGATGCTTGAGTCTTTCATCCATATCCTTATCGCATGTCTTCTAAATCCACTTATTTTCCTCCCTATCCTTATCCATCTCCTTCCGCATACTATCTAAGAAGTACAAAAATCCAAAAGTCAAAAAGTCAAAAAAATCAAAAAATAAAATAGTAAAGAGAAATAATCCGTCCAATGGTGAAAACTTGTCAAGCAAGCGCCTTGGATAAGTACCATGATGAAAACCTGGCAAACAGGCATCATGCGTCAATCCCCATCTACACTTGGGGGCAGCTTCCTGATATGCGTTCCCTCCATCTACTATGCTTCTTGCTACGCTTTCGGCTATGCACTCATCTTCCTCTTATACATCCTTTTCGTTCATCCCCTCCATCCTATCAAGCTTACACATCCTTCTTGGCATATCTCACTTATCCCAATCCTTCCATCCTCCTTGTGATCTTGATAACAATGGGGCAAACATATAAGCATGCTTTGGGCACCTCTTAGCATACATCTCCCTCATCTGCACACTATCCCAATTATCATTCGCACTCGTCTATCTTCCTTATCCACCCGTCATGCTCCCTTCCATCTCCCTTCCTTGTCCATGCATCCTATCTTCATCCATCTCACTCTTTTATCTTCCCATCCACTTGTCTTCCATCCTTCATTCCTCCCTGCACATGACATATCTAGAGTGGGGGCATCTGTCTTCCTTTGCACTATAGTTCTTGGAGACATCATTCATCCTGTCCAATCACATCCTTGCCATCTCCCCATCCTCATCTTCCTATCCATCCCTACCTCCATCAAAACCCCCCCTTTCATCCCCCATCCCTATCTCCCTACTTCATTTCTCTCTATCTCCATCCCATTTCTTCATCCCTTGTCATTGGCCTCTGGTTATAGGTTTCTCCCCATCCCCATCCTCATCCTCCTATCCATCCATCAAAACCCTCACTTTCATATCCCCATCTCTGTCTTCCTACCAATCCCTTGTGTCTTCTCGTCCTCGTCTTCTTATACACCCACACCCTCCTCCTTATCATTCTCCATCCATCCTAACATCTATCCATCTACCTAGCCAATCCCCTCTTTTCATCCTTCATCCTCCCTTCCCCCCACTCGTCTGCGGCTGGGCCGCCTTCTGCCTCACCGTCTAAGACTGCCTCGGCCAAGGGCGGCGGCGGCACAGCACCAAGGGCGGGGGACTGGCCCCGCGGCCCCAACAATGTCCTTCTAGCGAAAATACAAAAAAAATTCAAAATCCGCCTTCGACCCATTTTCTAATTTCCCCCCGCCATCAAAACCCATGTGTTGAAATTTTTAAAATTTATCGAAAAACCATATTTTTGAGGGTTTTGATTTTTACACCAAAACTTCTGGAGGCCATAACTTTTGACTCGGGTGTCCGTTTGAGCTGAAATTTGGCGGGTGGTTGCGTTATGAGATAACAAGTGGATTTCCAATTGGTTTCTTTGAAAGCCATTGGAACCCGTTTTGGGACATTTTCGGGGCCTCAAACTTTCATCTTGACCCTCAAAATCCCAATTTAGTGTTTTTTTCTAGCATTTTGAAAAATTGTTTTCACTCATAACTCGAAATGCATATCTCAAATTTGGGATGTTAGTTGGCAATTCATCCTATCTCAATATTGGGTATTTCTTGAAAAAAATTTGGACTCCCAAAAGTATATCCATGAGGTTTCCTAAAATGGCAAAATTTGACAATTTTTGAAAATTGCCAAATCGGGAAAAATCTAATTGTCAACACTTTACGCCCTTTAAACCCCGGAACTCGGTGTAGAATCAATCCAATCATAATCCAATCATCCTAATTTGAGCTTTAATCCAATCCTCATCTGAGCTTTAATCTTATCCCAATTTGAGCTTAACCAAACCTCTAATCTGGGCTTTCATCCATCTGCAGTCAAGATCTTTGGATATCAAACAAAGTCTTAAGATCCCTCCCTCCATGTTCTTCAACTCTATCCTATTCATCCATTCTAATAAATCCATTCACCCATTCCGTGTAACCATTCATCTATTTCGAACCTTCATCGATCATCTCAAAACTTCATCGAACCTCCTATCATCTCAAACATTCATCAAACCTCCTATCATTTCAAACTCTCATTCCATAATCTTGATCAATTGTTTACTCATTCTGAGTAATCTTCCACCTGTCCCCACCCTTCACCTTCTAGTTCCAAGAATCAGTCATCTATCCATCTGGTCACCTTTTGCTCATCCAAATCCTTATCCCTCTCTCCAATCCACCCACACAATCCTTTTCCTCCCCCCATCCTCTCCCCTCATCCCATCTCATAATCCCTTGACATTGGTATCTAGCTATAGGATTTTCCCCACGCAATCCAATGTCATCTATCTTACCGTCATCACTTCTCCTATCCTTTCTCATCATTCATCTCTCCATCATATCATCCTCCCAATTCCTCTTTAGATGATTTGAATACCTATCCCATTCTTGAGCTTTGTGATCACCACCATCCTGCAATTCAATCCAACAGGTCTATCGTGTCTCATCGTGTCAGTCCACTCATTTTATCCCCTTATCTAGGGTTATCTCATCATCTTTCATCCATCACTTGTCTTTGGCCTTCTGTCGAACTACGTTGCCCCTGCACTTTCACATAGGCAAGGTCGATCATTTGATCCACCCCCGGGGTTCCATCATTGATCCTCATTGTCCCCTTTGTCCCCTTATCGCCTATCATCAATTTTTCTACTTTTCCCATCTTATCCTTTATCATCTATCATCAATCTTCTTGTCTTGTTCATCCATCGAGGTCTCCTATCTTGTGTCATGTTTCGTATTGCGTCATCAAGCTATGCCCTTATCTAGCTGGATCTTAACAAATGAGATTCACTTGTATCATCAAATCCAATCAGTTCTGAATATCCTGCGTCATATCAATCTTTTAATTTAGTATCCATCATTGGTCTCAACAGGATGCATCCTTCCTAACAGACCTCATCAATCCCATCCATCCCCTTGATTGATCCTATGGCAAAGGACATTTGAAATTAATTGTGATCTTTTGATGCTTTTGGCTTTTGTTTATCATTTGAGCTCCCTATCATCACTTGTCATGGTCGCCTTGATCCATCATATCATGGTGTGCTTTGACTAGTCAACATAGGGGTGTATCTTGATCTTTTATGTCTTCTCGGTTGTCCCATGTAGTACCCACCAAGATCCCTGAGGTCTTGTGTTACGCTGGGGCATCCTTGTGTGCTTGTGGTTATCCCAATACCTGGCCCGACCAAGGTCACCATGACTTTGGGGTGTTGGTATAGCCTTCTTGTTTGTTATGTTTGTTTTATGCATTAGACACTAATCCGCCTTGGTTCTTCATACCTTGGCGTCTTGTGTCTTATGCTATAGCAAAAATCAGTGCTCCGACGATGGCAAATTGCATTTGGATTACATTTCATCTTCATCCTCTCATCTATCAAAACCCCCCCCATCCATTCATCCTTCATCACGATCCCCTCCCAATCTTCCATCACATTGCATCATCTTCTTCAACTCCCCCTGCATCATCTCATCCATTTCAAGAGCCCACCCGTGTTCTCTTGAACCCGCATGTCCTCTCGAGGGGGCATCCTTCATCCCTAACTTTCATCTTTTCCCCTATCATCTTCCTTCCTAGTCACCTCTTTGAATGACTGCGGCATCTTTTCCAATCTAACCATCTTCTTCTAGGTTCTATGTTTTAATATTCTTTGAAATGAGGCTACTTCGTAACACCATCTCAAAGAGGGGCAAAATGTAGACGTCTAAATTTGGACACTTAATTTATCCAAATTCATCCCCTTTCATCTTATTTTTGTTAATTAAGTAATGCTGCTATTATTTAATTAATATCTTTAATTCTGCCAAAGCCCTAAGGTATTTAATTAATAATATCTTATCTCTTTAATCCTCCTTTTATCAAGTGAATTAAATAAATATGTTATTTATTTAATCCCCCTTATGTCACATCCTCCATCATTTTTTATCTTATCCTAATCCTTCTTCTAATCCCATCATTAGGATGTGCACATGCCTAATCCTTGATTAGGATGTGTCACATCCTCTAACTTTTGCAAGTTGGCCTCTAATCTCTCTTAGCCACCTAACCCTCCTCTAATCCTTCATTACTCTTCCCCATGTGATCTTTGACTTGTCACATCAAGTCACATGTGTAATCTAACTCTCTTCTAATCTTCATTAATTAGTCTAATCAAGTACTTGCAATCACTTAATTGAGTCAACCTTATTAAATGCCTTTCTTTTTTGACAAGGCATCTCCCTTCCCTATGTGAATTTTTAATTCACATTTAATCCCCCAATGCACCCTTTGGAATTTAAAATTATTTCCCTTCTCCCCATGAGAATATTTGAGGAATTTTTAATTCCCCACTTGTCCTCTCACCCACATGGGGACAAGGACCCTCCTTTATGAGGAGATCTTGTCCAATCCCAAGGTACTTTGTACCCCCCTCCATGTCATGTCCTATCCTTCCACCTCATGTCCACTTCACCTTTTAGGGCTATATCACATGCCACATGTCAAGATGTGAGGGCTTGTGAGTTCTCAACTCACCTTATCCCTACATCTTGATATTTGGTGGCTCAATCTTGGCCATCCATCTCCTCTAGGAATTCTCAAAATTCCTATAAATACCCCCTCTTTTCTCTCATTTTGGAGGAGATCATTTTGCTAGCCAAACTCTTGCAGTTTTGTTTCTCAATCTACACTTAGCCATTTTCATGCTTTCATCCATTTCCATCCATCTTCACATCATCATCTAGCTTGCATCTTGCCATCCAAGGAGCATACACATCAAAGATCGAAGGGCCAACCAAAGGATCGATTCGATGCAAAGTATAATGTTCCATTTGTTGCTTTCATCTTGTGTTGATTCCAACTTAGGCTAATCTTGAGGTGTAGGTTGTTTTGGTGTTTATTTGCACTGTTTTACTTGTTGCTTACTTTCTAACGCTCACATTTGACCTATCACACATACAAAATAGGATGTGCATACATATATTAAGATCATATATTTAATTGAAATAGGATGAGAAACATATATATTAAGATCATATATTTAATTGAAATGCACATATAAATACATTGATTGTTCAACTCAAGAGCATGTCCATACAAAATTCAAAATTTAACATGTACATGTACATTTAAAATAAAAAATATGATGCATAATTTGCATGTGTACAGATCATTAAATTAAACTATGTACATACATACAAATTTCAAAATCCAAGAACTATATATGCAAAATTTTAATACATGCACATACATACTAAACAATAAACTTGAAACATTCACAAAAGCTCATTTTATAACACACACACACATATATATTACAATTTTTTAGCAGGAGAAATCATGATCTAGTAGATAGTCATAAAATATATACTATTATATATTATTCATTATAAGCTCATAAATTCCACCAGATTCATAAATCCATGTCACTAAAAATATCCATCTAGAACCAAAATCATAAATTCATGTCACTAAAAATATCCATCTGGAACCAAATTTATAAATTCATCACACAAAATATCCATCGTTCACCAAATTTATAAATTCATAACTATTTAAGATCATTGTCTTAATTTATAAACTATTGTGGCTCTCTACTGCATCTCTTCATTTCTTTGTGTTTTCCTTTTCAGAATTGGAAGTTCTCCTCTCCTCTATCCATTGTGGATGCTCATCTAAGATCCCATCCATAGCCCTGATAGCATCAACAAGGGTTTGCATCCTAGATGCAAACATCCTCACAGGAGGTGCGACACATTCTTCATTTTGAATAATGTTGATTTGATCTTGGATGGTTCCAATATTGGCATTGATTTGTGCTTGCAAGTGAGCATGTTCATTGATTTCAGGTGGTGGAGGTGGGGGGTTACGAGGTGGAGTGGGTGGAGGTGGAGGTGAAGGTGGTGGAGATGGATGGCGTGTAGGTGGATTGTGAATATTATTGAATGGAACCATGTGATCTTTAAGATATGAGTGAACCTGCATTAGATTTGCACTTTCAAGATGTAAGATACATGCTTAGGAAATACCTTTAAACCATTCAATATAAATGGCCTTAAATAATTGAATACAAATGATAAAATATGTAAGCCTCATTTATGTCTAAGGCACATGTTACTTGAATGAAAATACAATTAACTATTAATATTATATAATCTTGCAGGATCTTATTATTGTTAAATTTGGTTGCCTTGGGCAACTTTGACCACCAAATTTTAAGAACTTCTTTGATCCCCTTAAGAAATGTCATATTATTTTGATAGGATGGCTTAAGGGGATCTACATCTAGTGAGGTCCTACATTGCTCAAGTGAATAAAATTTGAAGTTGCCCAAGGCAACCAAATTTCATTAAGAGCCTTTAAAGAAAAAATGATGGCTTTAGGGTTTAGGGTAATAGGATAGTTTAAGGGGATCTACATGTAGTAAGATCCTAGGACAAAATTGCATGGCATAAGGGAATGAAATTTGGTGGAGTTTCCTAAGGCAACCAAATTTCATTAAGAGCCTAAGAAAAAATTATGGCTTTAGGGTTTAGGGTTTAGAGTTTAGAGTTTAGGGTTTAGGGTAATAGGATAACTTTAGGGATATATGTAGTAAGATCCTATGCAAAATTACATGGCATAAGGGAATGAAATTTGGTGGATTTTCCTAAGACAACCAAATTTGACTTTAAGGTCAAGTAGGACAAAATGAATGGTTTAGTGTTTAGGGTTTATATTTTAGAGTTCAGAGTTTAGGGTTTACAGAACTTAGGGTGAAGTTTTGGTGCCCCTTGGAATATAATGAACTTTAAAGTTAGTGAAGAACATTTTCTTGTGGAATATTTGATCGAGATCTACTCTTGTTTCAACTAACCAACCTAGATCATGAAATCTCATTCATATTATAATCTTGCACGATCTTATTATTGTTAAATTTGGCTGCCTTGGGAAACTTCACCAAATTTTAAGAACTTCTTTGATCCCCTTAAGAAATGTCATATTGGGACCCCTTAAGAAATTGAATTAAGATTTAGGGTGACAGGATGGCTTAAGGAGATCTAGATGTCTAGTGAGGTCCAAATTTAGTTATACAATGCCTCATTGGTTCCATCTAGCTCTAGGTCAAAATTGTTTACCCCTCTAATAAAAAAAAGTATCATGTTAAAAATGAATCAATCTATACATATCACAAAAATAACATACATCTATCAAAACAAGTAAAAAATTACTCCTACATTAGAGGATATCAAAATAAATATAAAATATTTTAATAATTATACTTGTAATCACTTATTAATAAGAAAAAACATACATAATTTTAATCACATAATAAAGGAATAAATATACATATGTAGAAGATACAAAAATAAAAAGAGGCTACTCACATGGATCTTGATCCTTCTAGGAAGTGCCTAGATTGGTGTATTTCATGTAGGACTCTATGTAGGTGTTGGGACCTTCACCTCTCTCCTTGTATATTTCCAACAATCCCACTCACTCCATCTATAGAATTATTTCCTTTGTTATTATCTAGTTCTTTTAATCTTCTAAATTAACCTCTTATTTATAGGAGCATAATATGAATCCTCCTCCTATCTCTATTGTAATAATAGCATAGTTCCTCCAACCTATCATCATGTAGTGCCCCTCTAGTTTAGACATACTGTTTAGTTTGATTTTTCTTGTTAGATGCTTAGTTGTTTGTGATACTATGTTGTTTCATTTTAGAGTTGATTCTGGATACTATGTTGTTTTGATTTTGCGGATGATACATTGACATCCTGGTTATTTGGTTATGTTGGTTCGATGATACTGTGATAGATTCATTCATGATATAGCTTATTGGTTATAATTATTGCTTATGTTATCATGTTGATGGGCATGTGCAGGATCATGGTATGCCAAATAGGCCCTTAAGTGGCAAAAAATTCAGAAAAATCAGTGTTAGGCAACTTGACATAAATATTTGAATAAGTTATCTATATTATTTCAAAAATATGTAATAATAGAATTTGTAGAAAATTGAATGTAGTTTCTAAAATACTAGGTTTATTTAAAAATAAATAAAATCTATTTGGTGAAAATTTGAAATTTCAATTAGTACTTAAATTTCATAAAATAAGTAGGTGTCGTGATAATATTTTTGTAATATTTTATATATAAGTAGAGGACTCCTGTGATGCATATTTTTGTAATTTTTCCAAGTAAATAATTAATTATGAATTTTTATTACAACTTTTAGAAAATATAAAACTCGCCTAATTACCTTAACTTGGTCAAAAATTCATGAAATTTAATTTTTCTTTTTAATCCTATAGTATGTAAAGCATAGAATGTGACGATTTATGGATTCAAAAAATATGATACCGCTTGAAAGTTATAGATGTTTTTCAATCAGCCTATCGATTAGGACTTTAGTCGTAATTCTAATAGAAAATGAATAATAATTATTTATTAAATTCAAATTAAATCATAATTTATATTTTTGGAAAGTTGAGAATCTCCTCTAAAAACCCTTTTCGTTTCATTAATTTTGGGTGACAAAAAAGTCATTACATACCCTACAAATATTGCCACTTTTTGGCATACCATGATCCTGTACCGATATGATTGTATATGATTGATCTTGCTTGTTTGGTATAAGACAGTGTAGCATTACTCATTCGTGAGTACCCTGCTACGCTGCAATTCTTATTCACGGTGTGTTTTCTAACATGAGTTTATATATACATGTTTTAACCTTGATGTTTTCCTAAGGTACCGGGTAACAGCTCCACCTGCTTGTCAGGTCTGAGTGTACCCTAATTCATTATAAATATGTTGTCGGAGGTATTGACAGGTCCTTTTAAACCATCGTTCGTTTTTGAACGAGTATCTCTGTGTTACCCCGTGTAGCCCAATTTGTCTTGTCATGTTCAAATATATATTGTTTTGTGTTTGCGAATATAATATTTAATTTTATTAAATGTTTATTAATGTTTTAACCAACGTTAATGATTTAATTTATTAAGTTAAATTAAATAAGTTATTTCTTTGCAGTGTTTTAATTAAAATAATATTATTGTTGTTTTAATTGTGCAAATTGAATTGTGTGAAATAGATATTTTTAAAGCAAGATATTTTTCACGAGTTACAAATCTCTAATTGTTTGTTAAAGGTTTGTTCTAATATTTTAAGAATGAGTTGAACTGAATGAGTTATTTACAATGCAAATGAAACTATCAGTTGAAATTGAATGATTGGAAATCTTGATTACATGAATTTATATCTTTTGGATTTTGGGGGAATTGTGCATTCATGGGAAGATTTCTAACGGCAGCAGTTTTTAGCAGTTTTGATTCACGACAATTGTTTTCAGAAGATTTTTTCTTTAATATTTTGTTCACAAGCGTGTTTTGAAGTGGGCTTGATTGGAATTTCATTGTCGAAGTCTGGAAAATTAATAGAGGAATCAGCAAAAGGTTTCAAAGTGTGTTTCAGCTCGATTTCTAGATTAACTAGGTTTTCTTCTTTTTAAGTTTTAATAAATTTTCTTCTATGAACTTTTTGGAAATATAATGATTGTCAAACCTGCAAAATAAAACAGAAAAATTATTAGAATAGGCAAACAAATTTCAGTAAAAATACAAACAAATTAAACTGCCAAGTAATCATGAAATTTGAACTAGTATTTGCTCTTAGAACTGGAATGGTAGTTGATTTCTCTTTGTGAATCCGAGGATTTAGTGAAATATCTAGTTTATGGTATTGAACGAAATCTGGATTGTATTTTACAGTTTGCTTCCTTGAAATATATACAACACAAATTTGGGTATGATGCTCTGAAACTTTGATCGTTGCCCTTTTTCTTTCAATTTCATCTCCAAATTGAAAATTGCTTATTTCTGGTTATTCTTTTAAGCTGAACTTATCCATACCCTACCTCATCATGAGATGAATTTTTACATATATAATTCTATTTGATTATATAATTAAAATTTGTGCAATAAGAAAATTTATTCTTAGTATGATACTGGACCCTCCTTCTCAAATCTGCGCTAATGTATATATCAATCATGCCCTTCCATTATCTGAGATTCTTTTATTAACAAAACTAAATCTGTAGACTTATTTATTTTATTTTTTTAGATTAGATTATACCTGGTATTCCAGATTTGCGCATAACTTTCCTCGTTATAAACAGATTATTCTGGCTTAAATGATTGATTTTCTTGTTTTAGGAGAGAGGATTATATTTGTTTCTTCCTTCACTACCAGTTAAACCCTTGCCTGAGTTTGTGTGTGGTTCCATCAAGTCTATATTCCATCAAGTTTGTATTTTAAATGCCAATTCATCTCTTTTGCTCAGACATTGAATGCAACATCTTTCTTTTATGGATATTTTCAATATACTTTGTGTTCTAGCGCGTATACCTATTGCTAGGGTGTGGGTTTCTGTTGAATCTGAAATTTAGATTAAGGCGTTCACCAGGTTACTTAGATTAATGTATATTCCATGTTCTTGATTGGACCACTCAATGAGTTAATCATATCTTTACATGTGGTCGTCAGATTTTTGTTATTGTCATAGAAAATACTATTCAATGGAGAATTATTTAATTAGGAGGCGTGCATGTTTCTAAAGTAGAACCCTCTTTTGCAATTCGTTTTCATATGCAAAGACTGGTAAGTCCGTGTCTATTTTCTTTCTGTGCTGAGCAAGCATTATAGACTTAGACTTTAATGAAATTTCCTAATCCTATGTTGATATAACCTATGCTTCAATGTGATTTTGTGGCGGGTTGCATGGCGACTCATAATACAACTTTATTATGTTCATTTCTGTCATGCGTCAGGAACTGTTTGTTTGTACGTATGGTTACTACACTTCCTGCATGCGTATCAAGTTTAGATTGTATATGATATATATGTCATGCCGAAATAAGTTATCTAATATGAATCCTTTGCATGACATGGATAATGTCGATCATTAGTTGAGTGATTCTTAAAGTTGGTTAACTACTACGTTAATCTTTAGTACGTATTACTTTTGCATGCTAAAACAGTGACATGTCTAATCGAAAAATCATTTCTTCGTAACTTAAAAATATTCTTAGTTTATAATGTGAATAAATACATTTTCTTTACAATAGTTTGAAGCATATAAATTAATAGTTTTAGTTTGTTTACTAAGAATTTTTAATTCCTTAAGTTAAGTTAATTAAAAATTATTAGATGTATATATATTATGATGTCGATGATGATATCCTTGTTTTATTTAAAAAGCTTGAGAAGTGTAGTTGTGATGATAAGATTTTAAATTTTCTAATTTATGAAGATTGAAAATATGAATTGCGGAGTTGTGTCCTAGTAATAAATGAGTGTATTTACATGGTGAATTAGAGGTGTGTTTTATTTTATCTACATCGAGACTAGAAAAGTGAATATCAAATCGACAAGTTTATTACACTCTTATTTTGTTGTTTTATTTATCATGTTTGTTTTCTTGGGGGTATAGCATTTATATTTTATTGTTGACCTAAGAGACTTCTTGGAGGCTAAGGTCTGTTCCTAGTGGAAGATGTAAACCTTTGTGGTTGTGAATTTTATGCTTGATAGATACCCTTGATCTTTATGTCTAGTCATGTTATAGTGAGAGTGGCTTGCGTTAGGGGCCGAAATCCTATAGTGATTGTCTGGGTAACCTAATGTAGGTGTGTTAATTAAGTGATAACCTAACTAATATATTAGGGGTTGGGTAGTTCTAAACACTAAATCAGATAATGGTATGCCTCGCCTACTTCTTAATGCTCGTTTAGGTTGAGAAAAGGCTGAGAAGGCCTGGAATGGAAAGTAGCCATCTTGTCCTCTTGAAAGATGTAACGACACCGCATTAGTCTGCATAGGGGCCGGGAATCGGTAGAGGCTACCAGGGTAACTCTTGGAGAGGGCCGGTAGTCTAGGAAGATTCACTAGGGTAACCTATCCTGACAATGTGATGACACTCCCTTAGTCTATATCATGATGGTGTTTTCTTTTGTTGAGATTTCAATTTAATGTAACTTGATACTGTGATTTTATCCATTTTGTTTTGCAAACGTTATGTCGTATTGTGAATTGTAAACCCTGTAAACGTGATGTTCTGTCTGCATTGTTTGTGGACCTATCAGTATCTCCTAGCACGGAGGGAGTGGACCTTTGCATTCCACGTGGTTAGGAGGAAACCGTGCTACACCTTTATTTGAACTTTCTTGCAGTTGATCCTAAGCTTGCAGCAGTTTCCAGTTACTACTTTGTTTGTAACTGTTGATGCAGAGCTTGTTCGTGGATATTATTTCAGATGTCAGATGAATGCTATATGCTTTGTAAACTCACCTCTTGTATAAGAGTGTACTGATTATACCACCTTTGATGTATGGAGATTCTTTGAAATCTCACTTTATGTAAAATGGACATTTGAGATATATGATTGTATGTAGTTTTATAAATTGGATCTTACATGAAATCAAATTTGTACTTTTGTTGATGATCAATGTGTTGAGTTTAATTATTAAGTTTATGTAACAACGTCTTGGAAACTTTATAACATATGTGTAAACAATTTAAAAAAAAAAATACCATCAGTTAACTTTGTTTTTGCTCTTTGTTATAACGTAACTAAGTCGGGGCGTTACACATCATGTAACTCCTCCCTTTCCCATGTAATAGGTGTACCTTAGGTGTTAAATGGTTCCATCTTGGTGTCCTTATTGATGCATTTCTATCCTTCCACATAAATCTATATAGTATCAAAATATAGGTAATTTTATGGTTATTGAATCTCTTAATTGCTAAAGAATCCATTATGATTGAGGATGGGTGGATTATTATCTAGGATCACATCTTAAAAATCCTATAGAGGTCATGGTATGTTTTTATTAATACATATATTCCCATACAAACCTCTTTCCATGTATTATCAACTCTCCTATATAATAGACACCTTACTAGATTTAAATTTCATATGATATATACCCAAGTGTTTCCAATTGGAATTTATATAATTATACTTTTATAGTATTCTAGATATTCATAATAGTTTTCATAAATCTACCAAATAGACCCATTCTTGATATTGAACCTACATAATTTTAGGTATGTCCAATGAAAGAAACTTTACCCATAGCACTCTCACTCGCGCTCTCCTATCTTGTGGATATAATAGAATAAAGTTTTCTTCCAATGATTTAGATCCATAATGATCATGTCTAAGTGTTATAGAGAGTGATCATCCACTCTTCATAAACTTGTAGAAACCAAAAGGTTTTATATTATTTGTTCAAATAAGTGAAAACATTACAAAAAGCTCTACTGAATGGTGACAACAGAGGGTTTTTTAAGGCAACCAAATTTTATTTTAAGGTCCTAAGACAAAATTCAAATGCTTTAGTGTTGAGGGTTTAGATTTTACAGTTCAGGGTCTAGGGTTTAGCAAACTTAGGGTGAAGTTTAGGTGGCCCTTGGAATAATTTAGACTTGCAAGTTAGTGCCAATTGGAATCGATTACATACGTGCTTAGATTTACGAATTTGCTAACTAAATTTGCAAACAAACATCAAGATAAACTTTATGAATTTTAACTATTCTTTAAAATATTGTTTTCTAATCTAATTATAATTTAACATTGAAACTAAAGTTTAACATATCATTTTTTCCATATAATACAAATAAAATTTAAAACATTAAGCAATGCAAATGAATTTTTTTCAGCTCGAAATTACCTAGTTTTCAAAATCAAAATGATTTGTTCAATTTCAATTTAGGGTTTTAACAATTTTTTTGTTACAATTCTATTTAGGGTTTCAATTTCTAAGCAATTATGGTTTTTAATGCAATTTTTTTGTTTAAGTTCAAACTAGGGTTTTCAAATTCAATTTTTTTCATTTAAGTTCAAACTAGGGTTTTCAAATTCAATTTTTTTATTCCATTTCAATTTCTAGGGTTTTGAAATGCAAATTTTTGTTTTGTTTTAATTAGGGTTTTCAAATTCAAATTTTTTTGGTTTAATCGAATGATTTAGGTTTCAAAAGTTAAATTTTGTTTGTAAAACACAATTCAAGGTTCATTTTTTCATTTCTATTAAAAAATCTTCAAGTTTCATCGCATTTTTTTGTCTATTTTTACAATTACTCATTTCTACTATAACAAGAAAAAAAATGCTCAAAACATGAAATAAATTAAAAAAAATGCCAAATTCACTTATTTTCTTCACAATTTCAATAAAAAATAGAAAAATGCAAAAAAAATGGGGTGTGGGCGGGTACCTGTAGCTATTTGTGGGGGTTGCTGTCGCCTATACTCGAGATCCCATCCACTGTAAAATGAACTCTATTTTTTTTTTTTAAATAAATAGCAATACAAAACGTGATCCCGATTTCTACAAAATGGGATCCCGACTTCTACAAATCGGGATCCCATTTCGTAGTAATCGGATCTCGTTCCTTTTCCATCGGTTTGGGATCCTAAGGGAAATGAGATCCTAATTTTTAAAAAGCGGGATCCCATTTCGTGTTCAAGCTTGGGATCCCAAAGCTAAACGGGATCCTGATTTTTAAAAATTGGGATCCCGTTTATTAAAATCGGGATCCTGTTTTATCAAAGTCGATTTCAATTTTTTGGCTAAGGAAAAAACTTCCACGTTTCATGGACTCAACTTTGTGCACTTACCCTGAACCTACTGGAACTTTAGCTTTGGTTGCCATCTTCTAACTCCACCCATCCTCATGCCCTATCAAAAAATTGCGCATTTGATCTAACCTCCATGATAGCTGGATGGCGGACTTTAGCTGCTCATCTTTCCCTACCACCTACCAACTCATTGAAATTCCTTTGAAACTCTCTCAAATCTCTTAGAAATATCTCTACATCTTCATGGTTATGGTTCCAAGTGTGAGAGCCATCACCTATTAACTTTATGAACTTTTCCATCGATATCTCCATGGTTCCTATGACCTACAAAGCAATATTTAAAAATGTGAGTCTTTTTGAAGACTCATTAAGTACCCTCTTATAGCCTTTGAACTTATCCTCATTCCTAGCCTTCCAAATGTGCCATAGAATTTTAGTAGTTTATATAATTTCTCATTATAGATTAATACATCTTTCCAAAGAATCTTATCATTTTTATCCCAAATCTTTAAGTCACAGTTAAAAATATTCCAAATTTCTTTTGAATAGAAACAATAAAAAAGGATATGCATCACAGATTCAGGCATTCTATAAATATTAAATATATCTACACTAATATGATTAATTCTAAAAGGAAACTTTTGTAAAAGAATAAGCCATATGAAACGGGCCTTTTTAGGCTCTTTGATATTATGCCAAATAAAATTGAAATTCGTTTGCCACTCTTTATTAGAGAAAGCAGTTCCCTAACACATATTCACATGCTTAGAGATAAAAACAGAGTTGCTTAAGGTCCTATACATATGGTTTTATCTTTTATATTAGATAGGGAAAACCCATCAACCCATTTAAGGTTGTTAATCGGGTCTACATCATTATCAATTCTTAGGGGGGAGCTAGCATCTTTACATGCTGCCTATAGAGTATTATACATTCTTAGATTTGAGATTGGGATGTTATAATCATATACCATATTGTCCTAGGTTTTTAACTTTCCATTGCTTAGAATGTCCTTAAACATTTGAATACCTTTTTGGGCCCACTTTTTAGAAGAACACCCTTGTAGTAGAGAAAGGGGCTTGTTATTATGCTCCAAGTTCCACCATATGGAGCTGTAGGTATGACATTTTTTAATTATTTCTTATGGATACATTCCCACAATTAATTATTACATTATGCTTAACTAATTCCCAAACCTTCCAAAGGCTTTTAAAGACTAAGGAACCACTTGAGGATATCGAGTGCTTATTAATGATAATATCAATTATTGATCTAGTTTTTTTCCATAATTTAACTTTCTTTGGGGTAGAAAGCAGAATGTTATTCCTTATGAGAACTTTCCAAGGCTTACTACCCACCAAGGCCTTGACTATCCAGTTAGCAGCCAATGCAATACCATGCAACCTTAAAGATCCTTCAAGCTGATCCCCCCATGCATTTTATCAAGGCAACACGACTCCCACTTTACAAAGTGATTTTTTCTTTTTCCCTTCCCATAAGACCATAAGAAGTTTCTTATCCTTTTCTAAATCTCATCAACATGGTAACTTCTAAAAAACCAAATAGAAACAAAATGGATGTTGTAGGATGAAAAGAATTTTTGATAGACTTGAATCCTACTTGTAAGAGATAGGTATTGTTTGTTCCAACCTTCAATTTTTTTCTCAATTTTAGATTTAATCCAGATCCAAATTTCCTTTAAGTTGGGGTTGATGGAAAATTGGATTCCAAAGTATCTTACTTGGTTTTGAGTACCTCCCCATTGGAATTTATACTTGTTAACCCATTCATGTGGTGATTCCTCCCATCCTAGAAGGATGGACTTGGAATTGGAGATTTTGGCACCTGATGCTTGGAAGAATAGATTGATTTTCCCCATCAAGGATTCCAAGTTGGTTTCTTCTAGCTCCAGAAAGATAGTTGTATCATTAGAAAATTAAATATTAACAAGCCCATTTTGATCTAGGAGTCTTATACCCCTGACCTTAGGTGTTAGGGTATGCTCTCTTAATAATTAGTACAAGGAATTTGATGAAATGACAAAGAGGGTCGGTGTCAGAGGACACCCTTGTCTGATGGATATTTCAAGTTTGAACTCATATAGTAATGAACCATTCAACTCAACTTGAGCAATAACATATTTTAGAAGTGTATCCACCATCTTACAATATGCATTTGGAAATCCAAAGGCCTCAAGAGTTTCCTTTATGAAGGACCATTTCACTTTGTCATATTCTTTTTTGAAGTCTAGAAGAAGCATGTAATCAATTTGCTTGGAGTATTTAGCCCATTCCATAGCCTCCCAACTAGTGATTAGATTCCCCAAGATGTACCTCCCTTTAATAAAGCTAGTTTGAGTGTTGTTGATGAATTTGGGGAGCACATTTACAAGTCTCATCACAATCACCTTGGCCAAAATCTTGTAGGATATGTTTAACAACATTATTGGCCTTCAATTCCTTATGAAATTTGTATCCCCACCTTTTGGGAATATCTTGATGATGCCTTTACTAATGTTTCTCCCTAGAGAGCCTCTATTTAGAGCCTCCAAGTAGACTTGTAACAAATCCTCACAAATCTAGTCTACAATTTTTTTATAGAATTCCACATATAGACCATCACAACTGAGGGATTTATAATTATTCATGGAGAGGATGACATTCTTTATTTCTTATTTAGTTATGTCTACAACCAGCCTTGTAGCATCCTCTTCAGTGATCTTCTTTGGAATGATACCTTTAATGAATTCTCTAGCTTTAAGACTGTCCTTAGCCCCACCCTCAATGGTGAAGAGGATATTAAAGTATGCTTGAAACTACTTTAAGATATCCTCTTGAGAGGTGAACATATTGGTGTCATTACATATCTAGTCAATTTGTTCTTTGAAGGTTTTTTCTTTTATATATCTAAAAATAAATAGATCCTTTATCCCCATAGTTTAAGAAATTTAGCTTGGATCTTAATTTTAGCCCTTGAATCCTATGATTTTGTATTTTTCTTAAATTATTTTTTTCCATAGCAAGCTCTTCACATAGAGCTTCATCTTTTCAATCTAATTGAAATTTAGCTTCTACTAAAATCAACTTGTCACGGAGTTCATTTTATTCTCTCCTGTTGTCCAGTGTCTTTTACTTTCCTATGGTTTGGAAGAGTTTCCTCCAACCACTTGTTATTGGTCCCATACTTATATGACACTCAAACTCTTTAGCATCCATTTATTTATTTCCCTGAGAGTAGTGATAGCATCTTTGTAGTCCCTACCCTTAAGAAGTTGAGTGTTTAGAATAAATCGTGTTTTCCTTAGGTTGTCCTTGGGCCTTTCCCTATTGGTTACTAGTATTGCTTTTATAGGATGATGATTTGAGAGAGTTTAGGGATGAACACTCACTCTAAGACCCTCATTTTTTGGAGTAAAAATAAAAAGGTCTTTGTTGTCATATATTGTGTCTAGTCTACAATAAATCATTTTTCCACATTTCTGGGCATTGCACCATGTGAACCATATCCATTTATAGTCCTTTCTCCCTCCTTCCATTGGGTCAATTAGATTTAGTTTTTTTTCATGGTACAACTCATGTCAATTCCTCCCCACTTATCTTCTAGATGCTCCACCATGTTAAAGTCACCCCCATGGTCCAAGGGACTTCAAGTATAGGTTAGTGAGCCATACCATAACTTAATTATGTCTCTATGATCATTGGAGGCATAGATAAAACACACTCACACTTTTTCTCCACCTTTATCCAAGGTGATCCAAACCACCTTGTTATAGGGGGAAGTGTCATAATTAGTTACATGTTGAGGCAACTAATTGGAGATGTGAATGTAAACACCCTCCTTCTCTTCTCATTATTTTTGGTGAAGTATGTAGATTCATTCCATATAAACTTCAAATTTGTGTCCAACATGAATCTAGTGGCTTTGGTTTCTTGAAAAAGAACAATATCCTTTTTTTTTTCAAGGTTCAAGAACCTCCTTACAATGTTTTTTGTCAACAGATTCAAGTCCCTTGATGTTCCAAGATATGCAATTAAAGTTCATTCTCAATATTCATAGTAGAAGCATCTTGCTCACCCTTAAAGTTATCAAAGAATTTTAGCCACCTTTTCTCCATTTCTAGCCTTTTTGCAATAGGTGTTTGAATAACAACGCTTGTCTTTTTCCTTTTATTTTTAGCTAACTATACATTGTTTCCAAAAGATAAGGATTTTGCATATTTCCTAGGTCTGCCTGGGCCAGCTCAAGGCTCAGGATTTTGATCTAGCTACACATTAGTTGTATTATCATTATCTTCACACCCTATGTTCTCAGCTAGTTCCAAGTTTCCCTTAATTATTCTTTTAGACTTCTTGCCTCCTTTAATCTTACTTAGATTTTTATTAATTTCCCCACTAATCATATATATTTTCATAGTCATTTCACCATCCAAGTTATAATTCACCTCCTCCCTTGGACCTAAAGCAACATATATTTTAGTGCTCTAAGAATGGTGATTCCCATCTTTATTTGTATCTCTCTAGCTAAAGATTTTTTCAGACTCAGAGTCATGCTCAAGAGTGGAGGTGCTAGTTTGATTGAGGGTTTCTAGGGTACCATCCTTAAATGGGGGAGCTTTTGAAACCATCTCTCTATTTTCAACATTCAAGGCCTCAACAGTGTTGTGGATAGTGGTGTTACCATCGCCATCTTGATTAGCCACTACCTTAGTAGTACTAATCTGATTGTTTGAGCCATAAGCAATAATAGTCTTGGGATGTTTGTTTTTTATTTTTGATACAAGGTCCTCCTTTAAGGATGGAATCTTATCACCTTCAATCAAATTACCATCATCCACTCTTTTAATTCTTTTCTTATTCTTTATCAAATTAGTCTTGGAAAAACTTCCCTTAATTTGGAAATCAAAGAGCTCAGGGGTAGAAGCATTATTAGGAGACATTTTCTTTAGGTAATTATCCTATATACTCTTCCTAATCTTTTGTATAATAATTTGTTGTGCATTCAATTTTTTAATTAACAAGTCACTAGTAGGGCTTGGGAGAGGGGACCCTAAGGGTGCCAATGCACCATTGATCTCACTTGAGGATGAGTTCAAAACCACATTATGTGCATCTTTCATGCTTCCATCCTCATTACCAAGAATACCAATTGAGTTATTCAACTTTAACACCTTGTAATCTAGAATGGGGGGTCGAGTGGGGTTAGGAACCCCCGATAGGTCACCGCAACCAAGCTCACCCATCCCTTTTGGGGAATAATTGTTAATAAAATTAGACAGGATAGTGTCACCATTCTCATCTGCACAAAGGTTGAGAATTGAATACAACATCCTTATCATGAGAGGGGCTAGAATTAGATACTAATTCATTGTACCTTACTTGACCTATGGAGTGGGGTTCACCAGATTAGGGTTAACCCCATTTCCTCCAATTGGATTGGATTTTGAGTTCACCACATTTACTTTCCTATGAATTAAGGGTATGTGCAGGATCATGATGGAAAAAACAAGCCCTTAAGTGGCAAAAAACTCAGAAAAATAAGAGTTAGGAAACTTGACATAAAAATTTGAATAAGTTATCTATATTATTTCAAAAATAAGTAATAATAGAATTTGTAGCAAATTGAATTTAGTTTCTAAACTACTAGGTTTTTTTAAAGAAAAAAAAATCTATTTGGTCAAAATTTTAAATTTCAATGTAGTAGTAGTTAAATTTCAGGGAAAAAATAAGAAGTAGGTGTCTGACCACCCTAACCACAATAAAATGATAATATATTTTTATAATATTTGAGATATAAGTAGAGGACTCATGTCCCGATGTGATGCATATTTTTGTAATTTTTTCCAAGTAAATAATTAATGATGAATTTTTATTACAAATTTTAAAAATATAAAACTGTATGTCTAACCACCTTAACTTGGTCAAAATTCATGAAATTCAATTTTTCTTTTTTTAATCCTATAGTATGTGAAGCATAGAATGTGATGCATTTTTTGGATTCAAAAAATGTGATACCGTTTGACAGTTATATATGTTTTTCAATTAGCCTATCAATTAGGACTTTAGTCATAATTCAAATAGAAAATGAATAATAATTACTTATTAAATTCAAAGTAAAGCATAATTTATATGGGTGGAAAGATGAGAATCTCCTTTAAAAACCCTTTTCATTTCATCAATTTAGGGTAAAAAAACTTGTCAGCCACATACCCATCATATTGCCACTTTTTGGCCCATCATGATCTTGCACATACCCTTAATGGGAAATTATTTTGGATATTCCCTTTATTTCAACACAAATAACAATAATTTATCCCCCCAAGATTTCCAAGGGATAGGATAAGTGATTACCATCCTAATTAATTTCAATATTTTAGGGGATATCTACCCCTGGGGTTAAGGAAACTAGGGCATAAGCGTCAAGGTGGGGAAGGGAGGCCTTGGCTTCATCCACCTGCACCACCCTGCCTATTGGCACTAGCAATTGAGGGATGATTTTCCAAAATTCAGGGGGAGTCATTTCAACACCACCCACCTAGGGCAAGATAACGTAATGATTTCCTCAACAATGGCCTCAAGAGACCACACCAAGGCCTAGAAATCATAGCCCCCTATGTTTTAGTAGGGTTTTGAGAGAATTTTTTCTTGCATTGAGTGGTTTTTCAATAAAATAATAAACAATCCCCATTGCAACATCCTACAAAAAATTAAATGGATTCCAAATTTGTTTACCCAAACATTAGAAAACCAACTATTTTTCAAGAATATAACAAACAATCCCCATTACAACATCCTACAAAAATTTGAATGGATTCCAAATTTGTTTACCCAAACATTAGAAAGCCACCATCAGGAGATTGAGGTGGCTAATACTTTGAAAAATTTGAAGTAACTCTCTTGTTTTTGGTATGTTTTTTTCTTCTATTTTGTTGCTTTGTTGCTATTTGTTGGATGTTTTTTGGCTATTGGTGGCTACTAGTGTTTTTATTGTTCTTTTCATATTACATTAGAATTTTGATGTAACTTTATGTAAAGGGTTTCAAGTCCCTTCAAAACCTATTTTTCCCATATAATGAAAAAATTAGAAAACCAACTATACAAAAATTTCCTTGTAAGATAATGTCAATAGCTGCCAAAAAGATGACAATATCTTTTAATCAAGTTCTTTCAAATTTAATTACCTTTTTCATTTTTGTGTTAGGGACAAGACTTAATGTTCCAAGGATTTTAGAGGGGTACTTACCTTCCTTTCCCCCATTCACATCATGGCCTCAACATTCCTCTATGGCTCCAACCAAGAATTTCACATCATCTTGTATTACGGGGCCTTTGTCCTCAACAACCTATTTGAAAGATTTCACATAATTGTGTGGGTTTTCCAAATTTTCTCCCCCATTTGCAAGGGGTTCAAGGGAATCCACACCCATTTTGATTGTCTCTTATACAATTTTAAGGCCAAAGAAAATATAGACCATATATTGCAATTAAAAAATATAGAGATGGAGAGCATGCAAGATCACAAAGCAGCACCAGAGAAAGCCATGAACACCCAGGGTAGAATGAAAGGCATATAATGAGAGAAAGAAAGGAATAAGAGGGTACTCACTAATGAGAAAACCTTTGCTAGGAAAGGCACAACCTCCCCCACCATTCCACTTGCAAGAATCCAAACCCTAGCATGCTTCCCTATTCCACTCGCTCCTCAGAGTTTTTTTCCTCCCAACCCCTTAAATTAAAATTTTATTATAAGAACATGAAAAAGTTAAGCAATATAACTGATTGCATTTATTTTAAATTTACCTTTCTCACTTTATAATATGCTAAGCTAATTAAATCATATAAATATTAATTTGTAAATAATTGTCTATCCATATAACCATTGCACATTCTTCCAATACAAATAAGTTACTAATACAAATAAAAATATAGAATCTTAGGAAGATCAATATGATGATAACAAAATTATATATATATATATATATATATATATATATATATAGGGTATGTGCAAAATAATCATGGAAAAAATAGGCCCTTAAGTGGCAAAAAATTTAGAAAAATCAGAGTTAGTCAACTTGACATAAAGATTTGAATAAGTTATCTATATTATTTCAAAAATATGTAACAATAGAATGTGTAGAAAATTGAATGTAGTTTCTAAACTACTAGGTTTATTTAAAAAATCAAAAAATCTATTCGGTGAAAATTTGAAATTTCAATGTAGTAGTACTTAAATTTTAGGGAAAAAATAAGTAGGTGTTTGTCTAACCACCCTAACCACAATAAAATGATAATATTTTTTTATAAGATTTTAAATATAAGTAGAGGACTCATGTACTGATGTGATGCATATTTTTTTGTAATTTTTTTCCAAGTAAATAATTAATTACGATTTTTTTATTACAACTTTTTAAAAATATAAAAATTTGTATGTCTAACCATCTTAACTTGGTCAAAACTTCATGAAATTCATTCCTTTTTTTTTAATCCTATAGTATGCGAAGTATAGAATTTGATGCATGTTTTGGATTCAAAAAATGTGATACTGTTTGAACGCTATAGATGTTTTTCAATCAGCCTATCAATTAGGACTTTAGTCATAATTCAAATAGAAAATGAATAATAATTATTTATTAAATTCAAAGTAAACCATAATTTATATTAGTGGAAAGCTGAGTATCTCCTTTAAAAACCCTTTTCATTTCATCAATTTTGGGTAAAAAAAAGTCATCGACCTCATACCCATCATATCACCACTTTTTGGCCCATGATGATCTTGCACATACCCTATATAGTGATTGGAATTATCCATAAATTAATGTCAACTCAATTTATAGAGTCACGAGAAGTAAGAATATGGAATATGAAATCTGGAGGAGAACATTCCCATGTCCACAATATAAATTCCAAGCGAATTCTATAGCTATTCATTTCTACTATTAACTTTGTTTTTGTTTATAATTTTTTTTTAAATAAAATAATGTTGGCATGTTGTTTGATTATTTAAACTTCGTTAATTGATAAGTTTATTTTTTTAATAGAATCATTAATATAATTGTAAAGGAAAATTACCTATTTTTAAAATGCATATTCATCAATAGATTAATCAAGAAATTCTAATATGATGTTGAAGGTATTTTTGATGTAGGCATTGAACTTTCATGTTTTAGCATTAAAAAATGGGTATTTTTAAATCTATTTTATATTTTGTATTTTGTATTAGATTGTGATTTTTTATTAAGTCAAATTTATGACTTCAAATTATTTCTATAGACATAGATCTATTATATGGTCTTTGGATTTTATCTTGTGCATATGTCTACTCTTTAATTTGTTAGATTCTTTACTTATTTTTGGTCGACACGGATTTATGATATCTTAAACTACTTCAAAGAGGATACCGACTTACCAAGGACATGTTCTCTTAGACTAATTCCTTAGAGAGTTTGACTTTATAATTGAATAGTTGTACAAATTTCTTGGATAATAGTTTGAAGTAAATACTACTCATTGTAATACTCCAATTAAATTGTTTCTCTATTATTTATGTTCCTTATATGTGAGGGTTTGTTCAATGACAACTTTCCTTTTATTAGGATGATGAATTAAATGTCTTTAAATATAAGGACATATGAAGAAAAAATGTTAAATGTCAACTTAGTGTGGCAAAGGAATATGTAGAAATAAGAAAAAAATGAATTTAAAAATTTGAATTTTAGGGGTCAAGTCCACATGATTGATTCGAGCCAAGGGAATAATACTATTCATGTTGAAAATGAATGCCTAGATATAGAGGGTGTAATAAATGTAGTTTGTAGACATGAATAAGGTATAGTCAAATATGTAGCAATGTTTGTAAATAGTGATAGGTGAAGGATCAAGGAATGAACCGAACTTTGCATAAGATTGTGCTATTTTTCAATACATAATTGTAATAAAATATTCTCTTAAAGAATAAACTTAAAACTAAATGAAATATGGCATGGGTATACAAATTTCACCATTATATTTTTATAACCTATAGTAAATCTTTAAAAACTTGTATTTAGATTTAACCATGGTTGAAAAATAAATATTGAAAGGAAAAACATATTAGAGCTAAAATCAATATCAAATAGAAAAGATTGCATTGTCAATTGTTTATGTGACTAGTTATACAAATGGACTAGAAATAAATATTTTGATTTTGAACCACCTTTGATAGATGCTAGAGATAAGATTATAAAATGGTTAAATTTAGTGAATATAAAGCAATTTGAGTTAAACAATATCTTAAATTATTTCTTTGTTAGTCCCTACCTGGTAGGTGTTCTATAGAAATCAACTCAAATGTAAATTTGGCATAGTTGACAAATTGTATGAATTTTTTTATCTTCTATCTAAAGTTTAAGAAAATATTTTTATAATTTTTTAATTAATTTCATTTTTAAAACCAATAAAATGAGATATACTCGCTATCAAAACCATAATAAGATAAATTTTATCAATGCATGGCTTGAAATCTATTTATAAAAATCATTTTTAACACTAATAATGCATTGTGAATTCAAATCCATTATGTAACCTAGCATAAAAGAAAACTAGGATACAAGAAGGATGTGGGAACATATTAGAATGAAATAATTGCAAATTATTTTATTTATCAAACATATACCAAAGGATAGGAACATATCATAATAAAATTTCTTGAACATGGTGAGCCCTACTCACCTTGTCATCCTCTTATACTTTTGATTCACAAACAATGCTATTTCTCAGTAGGGGTGGTGAATGGTTGAGGTCCCTACTCTTATCACCTTGAGTAATAATTCATCTCTCGTCACCTCTACTCTCCAATTAATATCCCACTTTTATGATTTTGTTATTTTATTTTATGTCTTTGAAACCTTTAAACTTAAGCACATTTATTGCTTATTGTATAGTGTTTTTGAAGTGAGTGAAGGGTTTAAATATGTAGGGTCAATTTTAAAGAAAAAGTGAAGACAAAAGATAGATATTAGAGTGTACCTATAGCCCATTGATCCTATTAATTTCTCCATCCCCTCTATTATAATTTATTTCTCATAGCTACTTAATAAGCTAAGCATGAATAAAAATACATTATGATGTCAAAGTTATGTAAATTTCTACATGTGTAAGGTGAAAATTCAATTTATAGGTGCAAATCTAATAAAATTACATAGACAAATGACATAATGTTGTGTGAAGCTGGGTCCATTCCTCTACTCATCACCTATATCCATATACACTCATTCTCATATATTTATTACAACCTTCTCATGAATTGATAAAAATGTCTAATAAATATTCAATACAAAAATTGTGTAATCCATGTTTAGCAATAACAAATAATTTATTAAAGGCACCCAAATTTATTGTCATATATTTTGTACAAGATAGTATAGATTCATGTAAGAATTTTTTTTTTAAAGTATGGTTTGATGTACATTATTTGACCTAATTTAAGTAATTAATTTGAAATTTAAGAAAATAGATATTATTTTAGTTTATACATATACATGTGTATACATAATTCTTTTATAAAGTGAGTTATATTTAACTCATGTTTGGTTATGGTTGAACCCACATTTTTTCTTATTCATTTTCAAGTTGGATTTGTATAAAATACATAAGAAAACACATTACAAAAGGTTGTGTAGTTTTAAAAAATACAACTCTGATATAATATAGCCTGTGACCAGGTTATGTGACACAATCCTTTCATTAGGAATAGGAATAGGACAACATTATTGTATCTACTTAATCTTTGTTCTATGTCCAAATCTCAAAATTAGATATTCTCACACAAATATTGTTAGATCCTAGTAATTCATTTTGTATTGAATTTTTTGCATATTGTTACATCGCACAAGGCTTCAAGATAAAATTTTAACTAAAATAATTAAACTTCTTGAGTAAGTCAATTGTTAATTTTTATTTTTTTTAAATAATAAAAATGGGTTACTAGACAAGTCAATATTTGTTAATCCTTTAACTAGTCACTTTCAACTATATTACAATGGTAGGGACTAGTCACTTTATGAAACTTGGCATATGTTGAATTTTATGATTTATAAAAAATAAACCCAAAATGGTCTTTGAGATAGTAATTGTTTTGATTAGAGTTAAAAAATGGGTTTTGAAGGGGCCTGAAACCCTTTACAAAAGGGAACAACTGACTCAAAAAGGAAACATAAAGAAACAACCATCAACCCAACGACAACAAACCACCAGCCAAAAAGAAGCCAAATAATGACACACACCACTACATATTGTTCAGAATTTCAATAGCTTCCATCTCACTAGCAACAAGCTTCTGTCCCTTAACCCTAGTATCAAAAACCTCCATACCCGAGGCCCCAACCTGATTTTTCAGTCTATTTCTAGTCCTAACCTCAGGCCTACCAATTTTTACCTCACAACTCAAAACAAAACCTTTAGCAACACCCTTAGCAACAACATAATCCTCCCCAGTCAGCTTACCCTCAGCAGCCATATCATTACCAGACAAAATTTCCTTTCTCTTATTAGGGGAAAATCCTTCGCAAAGTCTGACCTAGTCAGGACTTTAGGATCTTCTCCACTCTTCATAACCATATTCAATTTTTTTTCAATTTTCTCCTCAAGGGAGAACATTCTTACCTCCATACTCTATTTCAGATTGGCGGTTTCCTCCGCCATAGTATTAGCAACAGTAATGAGACCAACCATTAAATTATCAATTTAGCTTTGGATCGTAGGATCCTCAGAATTGGAAGAAATTTTTCTAATGCGAACATTAGTCCTATTAATCTCATGAAAAAACCATTTAAAAAGTTTTAAAAGAACATTGACACTGTCACGGGCTGAACCCAACACATCAGAAAGATCCTCCCTATCAAATTTTTCAATACGATTTCCCATAGCAACATCCTCTTCAGAAGAAATCTCATGGACCTTATCCTCAGAGGCATTCTTACCTTTACCAGTAGTGACAAGAGACTTCATCCTACGAATGGAATTGGCAATTTGCTCTGCAGTAGCCAGCCTCTTCTGAATCCTCTTAGCATCTACTTTCTTAGCTTTCACAGCTTGATCATCACCCACAGATCTATCCTTGTGCTTAGGCAACCCAATGATAGCGCTTAGAACATCCTCACCATGGAAGCCACCAGCCACAGAGAAAGGGACATTCTTCTCCAGATGTTGACCAAGAATCAAAACCCTTCTCTTTTGACTTCCCTCCTCAAGATCCTGCACAAGTCTAGATGCAGGGGGAGGAGAGGAAGCTTCCCCATAAAGATCATTTTTGTCTTTGTTCCCCTTTGAAGGAATAGTCACCTCCACATCATCACTGCAGGTCATATAGCCCGCTTCCTCAATCAATTTCCTTCTCCCAGATTTACCCTGAACAAGGGATATGGGGCCCTCCTCCAAAGAGACATACGAGTCAGGGACATAATCAACATCATTATCCCTGTCTGACTTAGAATCTTTATTTAACATAAGTCTCCTCTTCCTTGGTTTTTAGAATCCCTTTTCTCACCTGACTCAGTATCATAACCCTCCCTAGCTTTAGCTTTCGGAGTAACCAGAGTCTTCTGGACATCATGTGCTTTAACATATTCATATATCAAAAAAATCAACCCCGCATGCAAGACATGGTTTTTGGGGTTCTTCCTATGCTCTTTAATCCCACAATCCATCGACACCAACAAATAATAGGGAAATGACACTCATTTTTTGTGCCTAAAATGATTAAGCAACAAAAAATGGTAATTGTTCATGGCCATGTACCTTCCTTCTAGGGTAACATACCTCATGATTTCTTGAACAACATCCCGCCAAAGAGCCTTCAAGGAAGTCCTCAGATACCCTCCACTCTTCGTAGGCTTCAAGTCATCACTCTAATTCTTCTTAAAGAAAAGAGACATCATGGCTAGTGACTCTTTCTGTCTTAAAGTAATTGTTATAGCCTACTACTTTGACAATAAAATTTTATAGATGAATATATATTTTTCTCTTATCCATAAGTTGAATATGAGCCTATGGAATTTATCTTTGTGCATATACAAATGAAATTTTACACTAGATTCAATGTGTTTACAATTATCGATGCACTCCTAGAAGTTTGGAATCTTTTCAATTCATTCTCTATACCCATGTCTAAAGGGCATACATGGTGTTGATTAACACATTTAGTATTTTTCTAAGAAAAATCCTTCTCCATGTTATGATATATAAACACTAGGTTCATAACCTAGGAGATATATTAAACATGGATTCTATGCTAGCTCGATGCCTATCACTACCAACATACACTAGCCTAATTGTTAATTAATTTAATAACAATATTAATATTTGAATAATAAAAAAAAGTGAAAATAAAGTAGGTAACAAAATAAGAAAGAAAAAATTACATAAATATTTGCGTTACATCAAAATCAAATGGATTAATAACACTATGAAGAGTGTGCTACAAGAATCCATTCACTAATATAGTGATATTTTAGGAAGATTATGTTATTGTAATGATATTCATGGAGTTGCATATTTATGAGTTTTCTTCCTTTTCCTCTACTCTACTCCTACCAAACACGTAAACCCTATAAAATTTTCATCACTTCACACCAACAATGATAATCTCTCTCCCTCTCTCTCTCTCCAATCAAACCCCATAATCAATACCTTTGTAATGTTAAATTTCCTCTAGCCATACCAATAATGGAATTTGAAAAGTTATCTTGAATGGCAATGATCTCCTATGGTAGCTATCCAAATTATCTACTAATATTTTGTTTAGGAAATTAAACAATCACCACTAAATCCTTAATTATTTCCAATTTGGAAGAATTTTATATCACCTAATAGAAGGAAGATAATTTATGACCACTCTAAGGGAAATGAACAACCTACCAAATAAAACTAATAGTTATGCCTTAACCATCATTATCAATCTATGAGAGGTCAAACACAATGAAGATAAAATATAATACTAATTATAAGAGACAAAATATTCCTCTTACATTCTTCTACCCTAAATGATAATCTATATTTTTATGGTAAACTAGAACTGACCTCGAACAAGTGTAGATTTAGATACTTGAATATAAAATTTATGATGATATTATAAATCACCACTAAGATAACTATATAACCATTTTCTAACTATATCCTTGATGGCCATCTTTTCCAATACTTTCAACATTGTTGAACATAATATGAATCACTCACCATAGTAATTTCAATAGAAAAAAATTTCCAAATAACCTAACAAGGTTAAGGATAACTCCTTGAGAAACCCTTATGTTTGTAAGGAAGCTAAGGTAGAAGAACAACTTCCTACAGTAATCTTGAGAGGAGAAAAATGCCAAAATTTTACAAATCTTTAACAGTTACAAAAACTTAGACATAAATATCATGCATACCACAACACAATGATTTACGTGGAGAAAATACTTTCGCAAGAAATACCACACACTCCAAAATCTACCCAATATATTATTCAAAAATAACAAATATTGCAATATACTTGCAGGGCAAGCTTCTCATAGGAGTATCACCACTAGAGATCTAGAGACAGCATGACTTTTATCAGACTCTCAGAATACATCATCATCTACGAACGTAGTACAAAACCCTAATAAAATAAGGTTATCTTCTAGGGTAAGATAGGCCAAAAAAATATCCACCATTAGATCTAAAACCTAGTAATTAACGATTTAGATTTACAATATATCATTTATTTAATGTATGTCAGCAATTTAGAAGCTTTTTTAAAAAGTTAACAAAAAATTATTTACACGCATCCAACTCCCCTCCACCCTGTGCTCCCATTGTATATTACACCTATCAGTGTAACTAGGAAATATATATATATCCTATCAATAATAAACTTTATATAATTTCAAGGTTGAGACACATTTTCCCAACAATGTTGTTTGGAGTTGAAAATAATTCTTAAACAAATGATCCAACAACCTTAACATGTTATAGAACACTAACAATTTATAGAGAACATATGAAATTTTGTGGAACACTTGCAATAGCTTATTGATCATCTATAGTATGTAAATAAAAATTTCAACACTACCTCAAGTGACCCACACCTTGTTGTAACTAAGCATATAACATCTTCTTGACTATATAACCTTGATCTAAATAGGTATGTGTAGGATCATGATGGGCCAAAAAGTGGCAATATGATGGGTATGTTGCTGACGACTTTTTTTTTACCCAAAATTGATGAAATGAAAAGGGGTTTTAAATGAGATTCTCATCTTTCCACCAATATAAATTATTCTTTACTTTGAATTTAATAAGTAATTATTATTCATTTTCTATTCAAATTACGATTGAAGTCCTGATTGATAGACTAATTGAAAAATATCTATAGCTTTCAA
Source organism: Sequoia sempervirens (assembly GCA_007258455.2). Taxonomy (NCBI): domain Eukaryota; kingdom Viridiplantae; phylum Streptophyta; class Pinopsida; order Cupressales; family Cupressaceae; genus Sequoia; species Sequoia sempervirens. The sequence continues at coordinate 18,576,639 of VDFB02322083.1, read as the reverse complement.
ACAGTATCACATTTTTTGAATCCAAAGCATGTGTCACATTCTATGCTTTGTATAATATAATATTAAAAAAATAAAAATTGAATTTCATGAAGTTTTGACCAAGTTAAGGTGGTCATACATACAAGTTTTTTATATTTTTTAAAAGTTGTAATAAAAAATTCATAATTAATTATTTACTTGGAAAAAATTACAAAAAAATATGTATCACATTGGGACATGAGTTCTCTACTTATATCCAAAATATTATAAAAAAATATTATCATTTTATTGTGGTTAGGGTGACCAGACAGACACCTACTTCTTATTTTTTCCCTAAAATTTAAGTACTATTGGATTGAAATTTAAAAATTTCACCAAATAGATTTTATTTTTTTAAAAACCTATTAGTTTAGAAACTACATTTAATTTGCTACAAATTCTATTCTTACATATTTTTTAAATAATATTGATAACTTATTCAAATTTTTATGTCAAGTTGCCTAACTCTAATTTTTCTGATTTTTTTGCCACTTAAGGGCCTGTTTTTTCCATGATGATCCTGCACATACCCAAACATTACAACTAAATTTTAGATTATCTCTCCCAAACCAAGGATATTTGAGTTCCAAAAATACTCAAGACACAATAAAATTTTAAAGGGTAAAAGCAATAATTTGGGTCCATGGAGAGGGAAAGTTTCGAGAAAAAAAATTCACACAAAATGCGTACACATTTTTAAAAAAATGAGCAATCACTTAGGAACAAGCTCCCAAGCCTAAATCCAAATGGGTACTTGTTATACTTTGGGTACTCACTAAAAAATGGGTACCCATTAATAATGGAAATGTGTTATGAAATGGGTACTTGTTCTAAAACAGGTACATGTTTCAAAAATGTATTTATTTTTTAAATAAATGACTGTCAACTCATTTCTTCCTGCAAATTTTTAGGTTATTAAGAGCGATTGAGAGAAACATGTATGCATTTTTAAGGACCTGTACCACCTTGAATTTTAGTTGCCACCTCCTCCCTTCGACATAAGTGACCTCAATGACCTCCAAGTTAGTTTTATATGTTTTTTGGATTTATATTTGACATTTTTTGTTTGTAATTATGGTTTGGGGTTTGCTTACTTTTTTTTTAGGCTGCAGAAATTGGGTTTGTATAGCACAACCCCCTATAAACTATAGCATGCCTAGTAAACTTTTTAACGTGACCGGCGGCGCTGGCGCGACACGCCCTCCTGTACCACGAGACAAGGGAGAGTAGAACTCGTGACCAGCCTCCTACAACAGGAAAGACTTAGCCAACCGAGCTAGGGCCCTCGCCCGGGGTTTGCTTACTTTAGTTTTAATTAAATTTTTCAATTTATAGTTTTAAATTATATTTACAAACAAATTAATCAATATTAACAGTCAACCCTAAATCTTAAATTGAAAACCAAAAAATCTATACCTAAAAGCTAAAACCCTAAACCACACAAACCACAAAACATATACTTAGAAACTAAAACCCTAAACCCTAAGTTCCACAAAACTTAGACCTAAAAACTAAAACCCTAAACCCTTAACCCTTAACCCTAAAATTGATATTTAATTCATCCCATAATTAATTATCAAATATCTTTTGTAAGGCATTAATGGGATGTCTTAATCACACATAAATTCTATAATATCTTAGATCATTAATGAATCATTCTAATGGTGGTTTCTCCAACCCATCCTTCTATTCCAACCTTGAAGTTATACCACTTTCATGGATACTACTACCTTTCCCATTAACTTACTCCCTCATATGGCCTACCCCATGGTTACATTCCTTTCCTGACAAATACTTCTAGTGCTTTCATTCCTTCTAGAATTGTGCTCACACCTAAGATCCTACCACTTTTATATAACCACTATGTTGCCAAAACATCTACTCATATATCTATAATGTCCCTCAATCTCATCCCATGATCAATACTTATCATAATGTGCCCAATCCATTCATAACTATTTTCTTAGCTCTTACATCACAATGTATTTTATAATATACCTACACTATTTCACATACTCCTAATAACACTCTGGTCTCCATCAACACCTTGTATACACTAATACAAAAACTAGAAAATTTGAAGTACAAACTCAAGGATATCAAGAAGTATTATATTGACTACAATCCTTTGTATTTCACACATTTTTATTTTGAGGTTTATTATATATCCATGTAGTTAAGGTCAAAGTCCCTCCAATTAGGGATTATCCAACTATAAATTTCAAATCTAAACTTTTTTTTAAAAGACACAATAATTTAATTAGTAAACATATCATGTATGCTGAGAGCACTTTTTAATATTATTTATTTAATTCACATAATCTAGCTAGAGGTCCTATACATATTTCTAGGAATTAACCTTTTGTCACAAGCTCTAAATCTTATTATAGATTAAACTTAATGTATATATTTTATTTTCAAATTTCTCATCAGAATAATATTTTAATATCTCCATCTTCTTCCTCTAATCTTCCTAGAATATTTCCTCTTTCAACTTGTTTAATATTGGTTAGGTCCCTTTTTTCTCTATTGGACTACTTACCTTCTCAATTCTAGTTTTATTTATAATCATATTAGACATAGATTTCTCTACAAAATGTATAGAATAAATTGTGGTGATCTATAACACATTAAACACCTATAATAGATTATTGTGATAAGGATCCACCAACTCAAACTTAAATATTTTTCTCATTGGTTAACCTTGGGAGTTACCTACATTATCTAGTTTTAGTGTGTAAATTCACTAGTAACATGCACTTAATATTATGGGCATGTGTAGGATCATCATGGAAAAAATAGGCCCTTAAGTGGCGAAAAATTAAAAAAAATAGAGCTAGGAAACTTGACATAAAAATTTGAATAAGTTATCTATATTACTTCAAAAATATGTATGAATAGAATCTGTAGAAAATTGAATTTAGTTTCTAAACTACTAGGTTTATTTAAAGAAAAAATACATATATTTGGTGAAAATTTGAAATTTCAATGCAGTACTACTTAAATTTCAGGGAAAAACTAAGAAGTGTTTGTCTGACCACCCTAACCACAATAAAATGATACTATAAATTTTTATAAGATTTTATATATAAGTAAAGGACTCATGTCCCGATGTGATGCATATTTTTTTTATAATTTTTTTCCAAGTAAATAATTAATTATGAATTTTTATTACAACTTTTAAAAATATAAAACTCTGACCACCTTAACTTGGTCAAAACTTCATAAAATTTAATTTAATTTTTTTTAATCTTATAGTATGTGAAGCATAGAATGTGACACATGTTTTTGATTCAAAAAATATGATACCGTTTGAAAGCTATAGATGTTTTTCAATCAACCTATCAATCAGGATTTTAGTCATAATTCAAATAGAAAATGAATAAAATTTGTTTATTAAATTCAAAGTAAAGAATAATTTACATTGAAGGAAATTTGAGAATCTCCTTTGAAAACCCTTTTCATTTCATCAATTTTGGGTAAAATAAAAATCGCTAGCCACATACCCTACACATACCCATCATATCGCCACTTTTTGGCCCATCATGATCCTGCACATACCCTTATCATTTTAATATATTTTAAGATAGGTGTCTCCAAATTTTATGTGGTTCCATACATTACCACACTTAGGACCTATAATTAAGTAGGTATAATTAATAATTATAATCACAATTCTTAAATACATGTCACATCATTCAAACAAGTTATCATTATGTATAGTAAATAACATGATATAGGTTCCAACTAACTCTTTGGATTGAAAACATGTACATGTGATGATTAAGAATAGATGAAAATAGAATAGAAAATCAAGGAGATACATGGTGGAATATAGGATCCCAACTACTTAACACACATTCAATATGGAGCCATAGTCATCCGCTTGTTGAATATCATTTAAGTGAGTTTACTAGGTGTGATAGAAAAATGTTTGTTTGAATTTTCATCCATGATCTTTCAAGTGATAGGTACAGTGTAATATTTTGTTTAAGGCAAGTGTTGGATGATGTCTTTAAAAGTTCAAGAAAATTCTAAAATTTAGTTCCAAAAGAGATATTTTATCTTATGTGGATTCCCATTTCTACATGATATTGCATTCTTTAGGGTTATTAGCAAAAATATGGGATGAAGGGGGGAGATTAAAAAAGTATTAGCTCGGGAAGGGAAGTTGAGCTTTATATTTTTATTTTATTTTATTGAGTGTCACATTGGGTACATGACTTTAATTGTATAATTTAATGTATGTAAGGGGAAGAGAACTGTTTATATTTTCTATGGCATTTAAATTAGTCTAAATTCATGTTCTACATTTTTTAATGTTAAATTGAATGTGTCTTTAAATGATGTATTTTGAATTTGTGTGTTCAATATGATTTTTAGTTCAAATTGTGTACATTATTTAATTAGATTGTTGATATATAGTTTTTTAATTGTTTAACATGCAACACAACCCTTTCAACATGGAACAAAATTTACTAGTAGCTGATGAATTTACTATAGAGGATTTATTACATAATGACCAGCCTCAAAACCCCTTACCTCAATCCTCTCCATATCATAGCCAGCCACCACAAAACCCCACACCTCCACCATCTCCACCTCCTAACCCCCCACACCCTACAATTGATTATACTCAGTTACTATAAAACACAAATGAAAACTTAAATATCATGAATCAAGAAAATATCAATTTGATAAAAAATGATTCTATCATTCCCCCCATATAGCATTATTTGTATCTTTGATGCAAAATTTTGTTCACTCTATTTGATCCATCGATGCATATTTAGATAGTTTCCACTGATGGAGAGAAGAAATTAGACAATTTTATGTAGATGTACTATCTTATAAAGAGATCGAGGATCTTCATATTAGCAAACAAACCATTTCCCAATATTTCATTACCCCCATAATAACCAACAAATTCCACCCAATAAAAAATGAATTTCAATTACATGTTGTAGCCACCCGCAGATAGCTGCACATTTTTGGGACCGATGGTGGATGGTCTTTGATACTCCATTGTATGCCAATTGTGAGGTGCCACTTTATTTTTTGAGAAAATTATGGGTTGAGTTTGAGTTGGGTAAAAAACCCAAATGTTTTGATATTAGGTCATCTCAAGGAGTTGGGTGTGACATACCCCAAAATAGAGTAGGAGCACATGTCAATCCTCAACGATGTGCTCTAATTCCATCGATTTTTACTTCTCCATCTCCTAGTATTTTGGCTCCATTTCAACACTAGACAATGATGTCAACATTAGGAGCATTGAGTTCTCTCTCAGGAGATCTATTGATCAAACTACCCACATGGAAATTGAAGTGGGTGATAAAGAGCATGGAGGAGATGGTCTTAGTCACCCATACTATCTAGGTATACTCAAGCATCCACTTCAGTTGCACCTGTATTAGCGATAGAATCATTTTTGGATTTACTATGTTTTGGAAATCATTCTACATAGGTAGTACATCTTTCAAGGCACATTTTAATTTGTTTGAAATGTGCAAAATTCTTGTTTAATAACACTAAATTATATATAATATTAATTTGAAGTGTTCGGTGTAAATGCATGATCATAGGAGGCCATCTTGATATGATCGTGTTTGTTTACATGAATAGTTGTACAAGTGGGAACACCTTATGGTCAGGTAAACTAATATATATTTTAATTTATGTCCATATCTAATGTAATTTTAAATTGTGCACATGTGTGAAATGATATATTGTATCTATGCAGGGAGGTCATGTGATATCCATGATCGACCAACCACAAGGTGTGGCGAGCATTGCTAAGTCATCATCAACTTTTATGCATGGGTCATCTCTGGTGCATGTTTTCAAAATTTATCTAAGTTTGAAATTTACATCTGCTTTAAAACCTCACTAGATGTACAATGAATTTTAAGTTTTCAAATTCAAATTAAATTTTAAATTTATACTTAAATTTAAATATATACATGTTTCATATATGTGTATGTGTGTGTAGTAACGGAAAAGGTAAGCCTTTTCACTTACTTGGTTTGATAATTGATATTAAAACTAAACTAGTGGTGTCCTGGAGTGGTGTTGTAATGTGTTGTACACATTCACACTATTATTGGATCTTTATTTGACTAAAACCTGCCTTAATTGATCATTTGCAAAGGTGTTGTAAAGTGTTGTAACAAAATTTCACACTTTTCTAGGATGTATTTATTTAATTAAGCCTAATGGGACCCTTTCTAAATAAAATGTACATAATTTGTACCTTGTTTAAGTGTTGTAAAGTGTTATAAAGAAATTTCACATTTATCTAGGTGATCATTAATCAATTGAGGGTAATTGGAGTAATTAACCCCCTTTAATTCAAATTTAGGCCTTAATTTTGACACCTCCCGAAGATCTATCCCGACAATCATAATTTAATTAACAAAATATTTCTTTCAGAAAAGTTTGGTCATGGTAAAGTGTGTCAGGACCCATTTTTCCTTGATGGCGAATGGGTCCTCCCTTAACAGGACCTCCCTTTATCAGTTGATTTAGAATGGTTTTTTATCCCTCTTTTAATCCCATGGGGTTAGCTCCTAGTAAACAAAGTCAATACCCATTCGCCCAAGGTGGCGAATGGGTCATCCCTTAATGAGACCCCCCATTTTGAATTTCATTTTGGTGGGAATTTAATAATGTTTCTTTCTAGATCTAGTGTTGGCCTTAATTCTTTGAATTTTGGGGTTAATCTCCTAATTTATTCTAAATAAGGGGTTAATTCACCTATTTTAATCCTATACTTTCAAGCACTCAAGTACTATAGTAAATTGGAGTTTACAAGAGAATTTGAAGAGCATTCATAAGGCATTTCAAGGTAGATTTCAAGAGATTATTGCAACAATTCAAAGTCATATCATCATGTCATAGGTTTGGTGCATGCATTCATTAGAGGAAATTTACATAAAAAATGGACCTCCTAAGGATGACATCATCAAATTTTTGAGTTAACAAAAATCAATTAAAAGATGACATCAACCATTAAGGTGACATCATCCAAAATAAAAAAATTATTTATTTTATAAAATAAAACTTTCTAAAATCCTATGAATTAACTCATGATGGTTAATTTAACTCTACATATCATATTCTATCTCATTCATCTTTCTAAATATAAAATATTCTTTTTGTTTTTTATATTTATATTCTTAAGTTCTATTAAATAGAAATGATTATGTTTTTTAAAATCTAAATATATAATATAGAACTTGATTTAATATATAAAATTTATATAAAATAAAATAAAATATTTAAAACTACTTGTACTTTTCCACTGCTTATAAAACTTATAAACGTGTTTATTTAAATAAACTACATAACATAATAAATCTAAATCTATAAAATCATAAATTTAAATATATATAAAATTATAAATATATAAAATCATGTAAATCTATAATATGAAACTTGATTTGATTACGCCAATAATTTTTATACAGTCACATCGGGGTGGGGATGAAAGCACTCTTTTTCAAAAAAAAAATAAGGAAATAAAAAATAAACTTAATAAATAAAAAATAAAACCAAAAATAAATTTGAAAAACAAAAATAAAAACAAAAATGAAATTAAAAATTGTTGAAGGAGCAAAGAGAAAATCATATGAACCAAAAATAAATTTGAAAATAAAAAATAAAACCAATTAGAAAAATAAAAATAAAAAGCAAAAAGAAATTGGAAAAAATTGGAAACAATTGGAAGGAAAAAAAGTTGGAGAAAATCACCAAAGATATCAAACAGAAAAAAAAGAAGAAAAAATAAAAAATAAAAATGATGGAAGAAAAAAATAAGTGAGAAAATCAAATAAACTATGGAAAAGAGATATCCCTTGACTACTTTAGATATATATTTTTAAATATAAATATACTAGTATATAAATTTTATATAAAATAAAATATTAAGTATAAAATAAAATATCTAAAATTACTTTTACTTTACCATTTTTTAAATAAAAACAAATAATCAAGAAAAGAAAGTGAACTTGAGTTAAATTTAATAAATTATAATAGAAATATATGTTACCACTTTTTTTAAAAAATGAACTTGAGTATAAGATTTTTTAAATAAAAAATAAAAAATAAAAGGGTATGTGCAGGATCATAATGGAAAAAATAGGCCCTTAAGTGGCAAAAATTCAGATAAATCAGAGTTAGGCAACTTGACGTAAAAATTTGAATAAGTTATCTATATTATTTCAACAATATGTAAAAATAGAATCTGTAAAAAATTGAATGTAGTTTCTAAACTACTAGGTTTATTTTTATTTAAAATCTCTCTGGTGAAAATTTCAAATTTCAATGCAGTAGTACTTAAATTTCAGGGAAAAAATAAGTAGGTGTTTGTCTGACCACCCTAACCACAATAAAATGATAATATTTTTTATAATATTTTAGATATAAGTAGAGGACTCATGTCTCGATGTGATTCATATTTTTGTAATTTTTTCCAAGTAAATAATTAATTATGATTTTTTTATTGCAACTTTAAAAAATATAAAAACTCGTATGTCGACCACCTTAACTTGGTCAAAACTTCATGAAATTCATTTTTTAATCTTATAGTATGTATAGAATGTGACCATGTTTTGGATTCAAAAAATGTGATACCGCTTTGAAAGCTATAGATGTTTTTCAATCACCTATCAATCGGACTTTAGTCGTAATTCAAATAGAAAATTAATAATAATTTTTATTAAATTCAAAATAAAGCATAATTTATATTGGTGGAAAGCTGAGAATATCCTTTAAAAACCCTTTTCTTTCATCACTTTTTAGAAAAAAAAAGTTCGTCAGCCACATACCCATCATATCGCCACTTTTTGGCCCATCGTAATCCTGCACATACCCAAAAAATGAAGAAAAGAAGTAATCTAAAATGAAAAGTGAACTTGAGTTTGTCAATAAAAATATATGTTACACTTTTTAAAAAATAATGGACTTGAGTTTTTTAAGGAATTATAATAGAAACATGTGTCCGCACTTAACTCATGTAGTTAAGTAATTTATATTTTTTATATTTAAATAATTTTTATTATTTGAGATAATTTTTTCCTTTTTAGAGTTCCTTAGGAGGCCCATTTTTTATGTAAATTTCCCCTAATGCATGTTGTTGAGTTAATATTGTGAGTGTAGCATTGAAGATATACTTGCAACCATTGCTCAAATTACATTCAAGGATCTAAGATCTACATTCTTTATGGCCAGTACATGTTAGAGTGCAGATTTGTTTCACAAGACTTCATTCATTGTGACATCATTTACATTATTTCACATTCATGCTTCATTTCTTTATTTCATCACTTGGTTTGATTACCTACAAGGGGTTTGACTTAGGGAAACCCCCATTCACTAACAATCAACAAGTTTTTCTACCCATGAGTGTGTGATTGCAGATTTATAGGTTGGAGCAAGTTTGCAGCAAAATTGTCAAAGTTGCAAAGTTGCAAAAAGTTGTCATTCAAAGTGCAAAATCATGGAATCAAGGCTACATAATTGCATAAAAACTTCTAGAATTTGATAACAAGGAATTTGAGAGTACAAACATAAAGGAATATGACCCTAAAGTTTGTTTTCCAAAACCCTAAAAGGACCTATTTGTCATTGAAGGTGAATGAGTCCTCTATAGCTCAAAAATTACAACTTTCTGGCTAGGTACACAACTTTTTATGCTCTAAAAACTTCCCCTATAGTTGCTATAATAGTTAGGGTTAATTTTTTATTGTTATTTAGGAATTTTGGCCCTCATAGTTCCATGAATTGTAGTGATATAATGTGAAAACTTCTAGTGGTTTATCACTTTGTTGATTCATTTTGGTGAGCCCTATTTTCCACCTAATCATTAATAGTGAACCCAATCCCTTTAAACATATTAATTTATGATTTGGAGTGCATTAAATCCATATATCCTAGTTTTCATTAGATTTTCATTTCATTTAGGGTTTCTTCATTGTGCATTAGTGAACATTGCATATAGGGGTTTAAATTTGCATTCTTGCATTGTTTAAACCTAAAAAAATCAATAATTTGCATGCATATTACATACTGTTTGCATATTAGTGTACTCTTCATCATTCATATTCAAAAATTGAGTCAAAATTACATTTGAAAAGGTGTCATATAGGTCATCAATTCACTTGCATTAGGTCATCAAATTCTAGAAATTTCTCTCATAAGAGTTATAGTTTGAAATTGGGCATGAAAAGCACACAAAATAACTTAAAAATTATAGTTTTCACCTATTTAAAACTCTGATCTAGGACCCATTCTCCTTTATTGGTGAATGAGTCCCTAATTAAGCTGATCCTATACCTTCTAGCATCTAAAAAGTGTCAAAAATTACTCAAAAATCACCAAAAACATTTCAAAAATACCTAACCAAGACCCATTTACCCTTACTAGCGAATGAGTCCTTGTTAGCTACTACTTTGCATTTTCAGGATATCAAAATCTAAGTTTTTAGCTTCTGTTTGGTGTTGTTACCTTTCCTGTTTCAATTTTTTGATTTTCTATTTCATCAAATTCATTAAATCTAGCTTAAATTGCTTCATTTCAGTACATTGTAAAAAAAAATCAACATTGCATTTACAACATTTCATTTTCAATTTATTACATTGTGTGGAATCTAAAAATTGCACTTCATTCTAGGTACATTCTCTTAAATATTTGAGTACAAATTAGTGTTCGATGTTTTATTTTTCTTTCATTTTCAACATCATTGTAGCATTAGATATATTAGTTTACATTTTGCAATAATTAGAAAACAAAAAAAAAACCAAAAACATCAAAAGAAACAAAAAAAAATGATAACTCTTGGAGAAAGAATATCCTTCAAACCCTTTCGTTGTGATGAATTTTACATGTTAGATGAATCACTTGAGGAATTTGTCTCACCTAGATCATCCACTAAGCTTTTATGCAAGATGATGCAAGCGTAGACAATCATGACAATCTCAATTGTTCTTCCCCTAATACCTCTCCTATTAATGATGAAGGTATCTTGGTAAAAGAAGATACAATAATTGAGAATCATGAAATTATTGTTTTTATCTCTTGGGAAGATAATATGACACAAGAAGATGATATCATTAACACTACTTTACCTAGTCTCCATTCATCTCCCAACACCTCCCCTAATTGTCAGAATGCTTTAGTGAAAGAGGATACAATCGAGAACGATCATGGAAATCACATTTGTGAGGACATGATTGAGGGATATATCATTATTTCTCTCCTTCCTAATGTCCCTAACATTTGGAAAGGTCTATTTGAACAAGAGGATCCAATAATTAGTAAGCATGACAATGATAGTTGTCCTTCTCTTGATGCCTCCCCTATGTGTGATGAAGTTACTTTACAAAATCTAAACATGGAATATGATGAACATATTTTTTTCTCCACTCCTAAAGACTCTCCTACTAGGGTAGATGTTATGGCACAAGAGAATGAAACCTTAGTGAAAAAGGATGAAATCATCAACAATCATGATAACCAAATTTTGCCTTATCCTAGGGGTGAAGAAGATATTTTGGTGTTAGAAGACCTAATCAATGAAATTCATGAGAGTCCTATTATTGAAAAAGAGAATTCCATCATTGATAATCAATACAATACAACCATTGATAACTCCTTTACTTATGATGAAGCCATTTTTTGAAGAACCAAATATTGAATATGAACATTTAGTTTGTTGCTCTCCTAAAAACTCTCCTACTAAGGAAAATATCATGGTGCAAGCAAATGCAAACATTGACACATGTATTTCAAACAATAGTGATGTGACTTCCTTAGACGAAGATGATGAAGTGACATTAGACTCCCCTTCGCTAAGAGATAATGAAAATAAGGACAAGTGTGTTGAGGTTATGAACATTAGAACTCCTTCAAGTCCTCTAATTATTGAACCACCTAGGCCTCAACTTATCATTCATCCACCCTCACAACAACCACAAGTTCAAAATAAACCTATGCTTATCTTATAACCACCTAAAAGGAAACTTGATAAAGATAAAGTTTCACAGCAACCAAGTTATAATACCATTTCTCACATATATAACAAAGTGTATACCATCAAGGTTGACCCTAGACTTGAAAGTTGTTTGCATATTGAGAAAGAAAAAGAAAATCACATTGAAGAAGTTACAAAGTTATTAGAAGATGCTTGGGATTCCTTTGATTTCATACCTACATTCAATGGAGAATACAAGATCAAAAAAAAAAAATTGAAAAAGGAAAATACAAAGCAATAATGACAATACAAAATTTGAAAGCATCCACTCTAACTACTTTATAAGAAAAGAAAACATACATGCAAGAAAAAACAAGTGGTCTTGGTTATTATCCTTCAAAAGAAACAAAAGCATCAAAAATACCTTCACTTAATATCAACAATCTTACAAAAGATTATTCCAAGCTGACTTTAACTTTGGTGCATCCTGGATTGATAGATACTACATGTGGGAATATCTCATTAAATATGCATCAAGTCAACAGTTTGTCTACTCATCACAATCAATAACATTAGTTGTTGATCCTTGCCATGTAATATTTGTAGGATCATAGCATACTCACTATTACATGTTTTACATTCATTGCAAATCATTTCCTTTTTGCAAGGAGAAACATATCATTAATCACCTCAGCTCATCCTTGTCTCACACTCAATGGGGGCAAGGGGTTAAGTATTTTTTTCCTTGTATGTCACTTGTCATTGTCTCTTTTGGCTAGTTGACTACCTTCCATGTATATGTAAGAGAAATCTTGGGATGTGGATGACATGCCTTAAGTTGGCTCGCATGCGACATACTTTTCTTTCTAGTTTTAGCATTGTATTTGTGGGGGAAACCCTTCCTTCCTATTTCATGACACAAATTATTTTGGAAACATATGACTTGGCATAGGGTTTTTTGAGGAAAGCTCTCATGTTTTAGGAAAAAAATTGGATACTTTAAAGCAATTGCTCATAGTGATGATGTAGCAACTACTTTAAAGTGGGGGCATACATTGATGACATCTTTTGGAAAAATTTCATGGCATGATTTTTCTCTTTTCTTGTGATGTGCCCTCTTCTTGGTGGTTTCATTGGGTTTGATGTCATCCAAGAGTGTATGATCTACTTTCATGGAATGATGCGAATGAGGCATCCCATGGGTGATAATCTGACACTTTTGACTTGTCCTCTCTTAGAGACATTAGGCACAATGCTCCCTAAGAGGAAGACCATTACATGAACAAAGAAAAATCCCCTTTAAATGTTTTTTTACATGATATTCTAAAGAATTTACAAAAATCATTTACATTGTGGTGCCTGATTAAAGTTATTAGGAGGATAACTTTGGTATGGTTAGTATGATGGGAAGTCGATACACTTGCATGAATTTCTCATTATACGATGGGAAGTTGACACACTAGCATGACTTTCTCACTAGACCATTTCTTTGGGACAACTTACCTAGTGGACAGACTGAGGTTCCACTACCCCAGAGTGAGCAACATATGTTATGGAAAAATAGCCCCATTTTGCATCGTGTTGGAACAGTTGCGCTTGATCCTTTATTTTTGTTTATTTTTCTTGACCTTTGATAAGGTAGGATCACACATCTTGGTTATTTATGCATACTTAAGTGACTTGGATGTCTACTTTAGTGTGAGTTTGACATGGGGTCATCCTCTCACTAAAGTGGGGGGAAAATGTAGTAACAAAAAAAGTAAGCCTTTTCCCTTACTTGGCTTGATAATTGACATTAAAACTGAACTAGTGATGTCTCAGAGTGGTGTTGTAATGTGTTGTACACATTCACACTATTCTAGGACCTTTATTTGACTAAAACATGCCTTAATTGATCCTTTGCAAAGGTGTTGCAAAGTGTTGTAACACACTTTCACACTTTTCTAGGATGCATTTGTTTAATTAAGCTTAATGGGCCCCTTTTAAATAAAATGTACATAATTTGTACCTTGTTTAAGTGTTGTAAAGTTTTATAAGGCACTTTCACATTTATCTAGGTGGTCATTAATTAATTGAGGGTAATTGGAGTAATTAACCCCCTTTAGTTCAAATTTAGGCCTTAATTTTGACACCTCCTGAATGTCTATCTTAACAATCATAATTTAATTAATAAAATATTTCTTTGGGAAAAGTTTTGTCCTGGTAAAGTGTGCGTGGACCCATTCGCCCTTGATGGTGAATGGGTCCTCCCTGAATAGGACCCCTCTTTCTCAATTGATCCAGAATGGGTTTTTTATCCCTGTTTCAATTCCCCTGGGGTTAGGTCTTGGTAAACTGAGCCAAGACCCATTCGCCCAAGGTGGTGAATGGGTCCTCCCTTAATGAGACTCCCCTTTTTGAATTTCATTCTAGTGGGAATTTAATAATGATTCTTTCTGATATGGTGTCAGCCTTAATTCTTTGAATTTTGGGGTTAATCTCCTAATGTAGTATAAGGGGTTAGTTCACCTAGTTTCATCCTAGACTTTCAAGCACTCAAGCACTATATTAAATTGGATTTTACAAGAGAATTTCAAGAGAATTCATAAGGCATTTCAAGGCATATTCAAGAGATTATTGCATAAATTCAAAGTCATATCATCATTTTAGAGGTTTGATGCATGCATTCATGTTGTTGGGCTAAGATTGTGATTGTAGCATTGAAGATCTACTTGCAACTATTATTCAAATCACATTCAAGGATCCAAGATCTACATTCTTCATGTCCACTACATGCTATCTAGTGCAGATTTTTTTCACAAGACTTCATCCAAGGTGACATCATTTACATTATTTGACATTCATGCTTCATTCCTTTATTTCATGACTTGGTTTGATTACCTACAAGGGGTTTGACTGAGGAAAAACCCGATTCAGTAACAAACAACAATTTTTTCTTCCCTTGAGTGTGTGATTGCAAATTTACAAGTTGGAGCAAAATTGTCAAAGTTGCAAAGTTGCAAAATGTTGTCATTCAAAGTACAAAATCATGAAATCAAGGCTATAGAATTGCATACAAACTTCCAAAACTTGATAATAGGGAATTTGAGAGTGTAGATATAAAGGAACAAGACCTTGAAGTCAGTTTTCCAAAACCATAAAAGGATCCATTCAACACTGAAGGAAAATGAGTCCTCTATAGCTCAAAAAAAACAACTTTCTGGCTAGGTACGCAAATTTTTATGCTCTAAATACTTCCTCTATAGTTTCTATAACAGTTAGGGTTAATTTATATTTGTTATTTAGGAATTTTGGCCCTCATTATTACATGAATTGTAGTGATTTAGTGTGAAAAATTCTTGTGGCTTATCACTTTGTTGATTCATTTTAGTGAGCCCTATTTTCCACCTAATCAATATATATGCAAGATGATAGTATTATACTTATAGGTGGTAGGAAAGCTCTTGATTAGGGTCATGAACATGAGGCCATGTCACTAGAGGTCTTAAAATTTCTTATATTTCCTATTTAATTAAAATATTTTTTATCACTAATATTTTCTAACCTAGATTGTTTGCTTTATTTGAATATCCAGGAATTATCATCTCAATCATTTCATCCTCAATCGACAATGATGTAGGTTACTCCCCTTTCAAAACTCAAACTCTCAACTACAACAAGAAACACTAAACAAGAATTCAAGAGAGAAAAATTATTTGTTTATTACTGTAATAAAAAATGACATTACATTACTACATTCACCTTCATATGGGCCTTCTTGACTTCATGGTCTTCCAATCTTCAAATCAAAGCTAACTCTCCTTCAAACTTCATGTATTCACCATGAGAAATCAACTCGATCCTTCATCACTACTATCCCTCTCCCTAGTTTGATGTGTTTTTTCCTTAGTAAAAAGCACAACCTTAGGGTTTCCTACTCCCATTCCATGCATTTTTTTCTCTTTTCTTCTTTTCAACAGAATCTGCATTAAAGTCTATTGTCCATGCTTTCCTTAGCACCGTCATCCACTTCCCTACAACATTAATGTTATTGGAGTGGTCATTCCTCCTCTGAGCCATCATTCATGCAACCATTGACTCAAATGATTTGCATCATGACTGGCATTAAAACTTAGCCTCTGCATGTCAAAAATCATTATTCGATTAAAATCCTAAATCCCTTGTGATTCAAAATAACGATGTGAATCTTCCAATCATTTCGCACCATCTGTCACAACATCAATCAATTATGGTCAACCAAGTCAAACTTTGCTTTTGGTAAGGTTTCCCATAATTTTTGGTGACTTCATTCTCCCTTACCATTGGGATTCAAGAGTCTCAATTTCTTCATACCGCTTTCATGAAGTGCATAGAGGAGCTAGATTGAATGACGAAACCTGAAGACATTACTTTATATTTTCTCGTCGGAGGTCAGCATTTGCTCGTTCATCTTCCCTGTTACTATCTTCATGTAGGGAATAAGCCTCATCACCACCTCATGAAACCTTCTTGCTTCTTCCCTTTCGGGTGTCGAGGTTCGAGGTTTTTTACACCACTTCTTTCAACATACATCATAACTCCAAAGCTTGAAGTCTAATCCTCTTCAACAACAAGTAAGCAATCGGCCGAAGTCCGAAACCCAATTAGACTTAGAGGAAAATTGAATAAATCCTTCATCTTTGGTAAATGATAAATGGTAAGCCCAAGGCCTGAAACTAGAACTTTGCACATCTTCAACACATTAGACACAAACTCCAATCTCATGTTCAACAAACCTTAGCCAATTATCCCTTATTGAAAAGAAACAAACTTTTGTTTTTGGTTGATGCGAGATTACCCTTACACCTTGGATGTTATAGAATTAGACACCTAGGGCAGAAAAGAAATGTATTATGAGTGAAACTCATAAACAGTTGTATACTTAGTGTCTATCTTGGATCCACCTCTGCTCCTTGTTCATTGGAAATTTTTTGTTCCTCTCATCTTGCACCTTCACATTAGTATTCCCTTTCATATTCTCTCCTTTTCTCATCCCCGTGAAATATAAATTATCAAACTATACCTCCTACCAATGTTCTTTATCAAAATGAAACAAATCAATGGTATTCATACCTTCTTCAACACAACATGTGTCATGTCTTACCTTTCTTGCTGCTATGCCTTCCTCTTCTTCTTCTTCTACCTTATCTTCAATGCAACTTGTCACTCGGTTGGTGCCTTTAGAAAGAAAATCTACTACTACAAACTAATTTTCTACACCCAAAACAATGTTAGAATAATAATCTTGTGACTCATCATCCACCTTCTACAAAAAGTAATCAAGTTCTTCTATCAGGGAATCTTCACCTTCATCATTCTCAAACAAGGAATCATCAATAAACTCCAACTTCACACTCACATCTTTCTTATCACTCTCACCTATCTCCAACACATCTTCTGCTGCAACTACCTCATTATTCTCATCATAAAAAGCATAAAAATCTGAAATTACCTCATTACCTTTGGCTGCAACCTTTGTGTTAGCTGAAATTTTCACATTCCACTCTTTTTTGATTGCTTCCAATTACATTAGCAAATCATCCTCCTCACCTTCATCCTTTTTCTCTAATTTTTTCAAATCATTAGCCAAAAAAAGTCCAACCATGCTACATACCTTTCCTCCTCTCTCATCCAATGGCTTCAACTTATGATGAACTCCATCCTTCATCAAACTATAAGTGTTCGTACAACCATCATGCACTGCTTTCCTATCAAATTGCCACGATCTACCCAACAACATATGAAAAACATCCATTTTCATAATATCACACAATATTTCATCATAATAAATTCCAATCTTAAATCTTACCACACATTGTTCATTTTCCAACCCCTTGTGACCATCCTACAACCATGAGATCCTATACGGATGTGGGTGCCTCTTTCTCTCCAAATGCAACTTCTCAACCATCTCTGTATAAAAAATATTATCAGTACTACCACCATCAATAATGACATTAAAAAATTTACCTTTTCATTTTCATCGTGTCCTAAACAAACATCTCCTTTGAATTGATTTGTCATCTTCATTCAAAAGGTTTCTCCTCACCATCAAAATTTCACCATCTTTTGCTTCTTTGGAATGTGTTGAATGTCCATCTTCTCCATTTATGTTTGCTGCTCTATTATGATTTTCAGTTCTCCTCCTTGGTCTTTCCTCTTCATGAGGATATTCATATGCCCTGTGACCCTCTTCCCCACATCTAAAACAAGTTATTTTGTAATTTCCTCTTTCAAATCCTCTACTCGATCTTCCTCTTTCTCTAAATTTTTTTTATCATGGGACTTGCTTGAGCTTTCACATCTTTCATCCTTGTTTTCCTTAATTTATCTAATCTATTGTTCATCCTCTTTTTTTTGCACATAAGTTCTATCCTTTCCCTTTTATTACTCTCAAAACTCTTGTTCATCCTTTCTTCTATCTTCAATTCTATTTGATAAGCATCTTCCATTGTCACAACTCTAACCAGTGTCATCTCCTCTTGTATTCTTTACCTCAAACCATTAAGGTATCTTGCAACCTTCTCCTTGGTTGCCTCAGAATGTCCATTTCCAATGAGTATTAGGTGACACTCTTTTGTGTACTCCTTTATTGTCTTGCTTCCTTGCTTCAAGCTTTGCATCTTTTTAAGCAATTATAGCTCATAGTCTACTGGAATGAGTTTCCTTTTCATTCTCTCTACCATTTTATCCCATCTTGTAATTTTTTCTTTTCCTCTTCTTCCTCTTTCTAATTGAACCTCTCTCCACCATATTGAGGCATGTCCTTTAAGTCGTGTCTTGGAAAATTTCACTTTATCAGGGTCCACTATCTCTTCAAATTCAAAATACTCTTCCATATCATTAAGCCAATCTACCAATTCCTCTGGATTCAAACTTCCATTAAATGTAGGCACATCTATTTTTGGTCTCTTCCCCATTTTTTTTAAAGCTTTTAGCAATGGGTCATTCACAACTACTGCAATTTCCTCTCTTTGCTCAGTATCTAGAATAGCATTCTTTGTGCTTTCATCTTTGTCATCACTTCTCGAGTCTCTCATTCTTGCAAATCCTCTCCTTATCTCATTTTATATTGTTTCAACCTACCTTCTCAAGGCTCTAAAATCATCCTCTTATAAAATTATCTCCTCTTCCTCTTCCTCTACCTCTACCACGATGGGATCCTCTCCCATCCATTTTCCTCCAATACCCACAAGCTCAATCCCGATGCAACTTCCTCTCTCCAACAATCTGTTACACATTCAAGATCTTGTTGCTTTGATACCACTAATGTAGGGTAATCCCCTTTCAAAACTAAAAATGACAACTACAACAAGAAACACTAAATAAGAATGTAAGAGAGAACAAGTCTTTGTTTATTACTATAATAAAAAAATGGCATTACATTACTACATTCACCCTCATATGGGCCTTCTTGACTTCATGGTCTACCAATCTTCAAATTAGAGTCAACTCTCCTTCAAACTCCATCCCTTCACTGTGAGAAATCAACTCAATCCTTCATCACTGCTATCCCTCTCCTTGGTTCAATGTTTTTTTTTCCTTAGCAAAAACACGACCTTATGGTTTCCTCCTTCCATTCCATGCATTTTTTTCTCTTTTCATCCTATTGACAAAATCTACATTAAAATATATCATCCATGCTTTCCTTAGCACCATTGTCCACTTCTCTATAACATTAATGTTACTAGAGTGGTCATTCCTCCTCCATGCCATCATTCATGAAACCATTGACTTAGATGATTTGCACCATGATTGGAATTAAAATTTAGCTGGCATAATTAAAAACATCATTATTCAATTAAAACCCTAAATCACTTGTGATTCAAAATACTGATGTGAATTCTCTAATCATTTAACACCATGTGTCACAACATAAACTAGTCAACTAAGTCAAACTTCGCTTCTGGAAATATCTCCCATAATTTTTGGTGACTTCATTCTCCCTTACCATCGGGAGTTGAGAGTGTCAATTCCTTCATACCAATTTCATGAAGTTCATAGAGGAGCTAGGCTGGACGATGAAACTTGAAGACATTACTTTACATTTTCTTGTTGGAGGTCAGCATTCACTCATCCATCTTCCTAGTTATTGTCTTCATTTAGGGTGTAAACCTCATCACCACCTCACAAAACCTTCTTACTTATTCCCTTTTGGGTGTCGGGGTTTAGGGTTTCCACATACCCTTTACACCACTTCAATCAGTGCACGCCACAACTCCAAATCCCAAAGTCAGAAACTTGATCAAACTTATAGGAAAATTGACTAACTCCTCCATCTTTGGTAAATGATCAATGGTAAGCCTGAGGCCCAAAACTCAAATTGTGCACATCTTCAACACATCAAACACAAACTCCATTGTCATGTTTATTAAACCTTAGCCAATTAGCCCTTGTTGAAAAGAAACAAACTTTTATTTTTGGTTGATGCAAGATTTCCCTTACACCTTGGATTCTCCTGCATCAAACAAATATGCAACCCATTGAGCAAAATGTACCAGTATATTCAAATGACCAGATGATAATTTATGCATACTTTCAGTTATTTAGTTTTAAAAATTTAATTTCATGATTGTATTAGTTATGCTAAATTAAATCAAAATTTGTTTAACTTTATCTAATTTAAAGTATCTTGTACTCTTCTATAGCATGATACATGCCCATCTAGTCAACATGTAACAAAGAGGAGACTTTATTTCACTTATCATCTTGATAGTTAGATAGTTTTATTTTATAGACTATATATGCACATGTATACACATGTGTGTATATATGTATAATTTATTTATATATATGTTCCACTTGACATACATTTCATATTTTATTTCATGTCATTTAACATACATTATACATTATGATCATGCTTGTGTTTATTTATATGAGTTGAGTTTAATATTTTTTTAAGATACATTTTCATACATGTTTTAAATTCCAGACTAGCTCTAGATACATCTAGCATTTCATGTGAATTTAATATACTTTGATTAAATGTGCTCACATACATGTTATGTTCATTATGATGATTAGATGCACTCACATATATATGTTATTTACATTTTCAACTATATATTGTAAATTCTTGTCTAGAATCAAATTGCATATATTTAGATGGCATTGTTGAATGAAGTTTAGATCATATTCATAATAAATTAAGGACCTATTTTTTACTATTTTCCAATTCTAGCAAATATTCATCACTAAACAAAATTATATACTTGACATATATAAAATGTATAAGATAAAATTGGAACAATATAAAATGTGATTTATAAGACACAATTTTTATAAGATAAAATTGGAACAATATAAAATGGGATTTATAAGTTCATTGAAGTTCATACATCAAAGAAAGATATAGCATATTGATGTTTAATACAACTATAACATGATGAAACATATGTGCATATAAATACACTTATCTTATCCACTTTTATTTTAAGACCATAAATTGATATTTACATAATTTATATGATGAATTTTTTTTACAGTGACAATCATGGTAGATTGACTTGATGGGAACCTACAAAAATAATTAATGTAAGTAAAGTAACTATATGTTTTATGAGTCATTTAACTCTAATTCATGTGAGAAAAGAACAATTTACTAAAATTTAGAAAATTGGATCTTACAAATTCCTTACAAATTTAAGTGATGTTTTCCATAGGAAAAATTATCTACTATATTAATTATCATGAGTTGTTCAATGAACAAGTACTGGCCACCAATTTCATCTAGTTGTGGGAGACCTGAAACAAAAATAATTAAATATAATTAAGAAAATACTTAAGGGGGCACTCAATGAATTGATTTAAGGGTACACAATCTATGATGAATTAATGGGACCTAAGAGGATATGGCTTAAAGGGGTCCTAAGAGGATGGCTTAAGGGTAGTTAAGATAATGACTTAAGGGGATACAAGAGGATGGATTATCGAGAAATAATAGGATATGGCTTAAGGGGAGTTAAGAGAATGACTTGAGGAAATACAAGATGATGGATTAAGTGTACCTAAGAGGATATGGCTTAAGGGGTCCTAAGAGGATGGATAAAGGGGAGTTAAGAGAATGACTTATGGGAATGCAAGATGGTTGACTAAGGGGATTTGAGAGGATATGGTTTAAGGGTTCCTAAGAGGATGGATTAAGGAGAGATAAGATAATGACTTAAGGGGATGCAAGAGGGTGGATTAAGGGGACCTAAGAGGATATGGCTTAAGGGCTCCTAAGAGGATAGCTTAATTGGAGTTAAGAGAGTGACATAAGGAGATGCAAGAGGATGGATATAGGGTAGCTAAACCTAAACCTTATCCCTCAACCATAAACAATATACCTCAACCCTAGGACCTAAAGCTAATGGGATGAACTCTCAACCCTAAAACCTAAACCCTATCCCTCAACCCTAGGACCTAAAGCCTAGGGTATGAACCCTTAATCATCAAACCATAATATATTTTTTATTATAAGCATCTTGTCAACCCTAAACCATAAACCATATCCCTCAACCCCGGGACCTAAATCCCATGTGATGAACCCTCAACCCTCAACCCATAAAAGACTTGTTATTCTAAGCATCTTGTCAATCCTAAACCCTAAAGTATATCCCTCAACCTTGGGACCTAAATCCTAGTGTATGAAACTTTAACCATTAACCCATAATAGATTTGTTATTCTAATAATATTTTCAACCCTAAACCCTAAACCATATCCCTCAATCCTAGGACCTAAAGCCTGGGGGATGAACCCTTAACCCTCAACCCATAATAGATTTGTTATTATAAGCATCTTATCAACCCTAAACCCTAAACCATATCCCTCAAACCTAGGACCTAAATCCCATGGTATGAACCCTCAACCTATAATAGATTTGTTATTCTAAGCATCTTGCCAACCCTAAACCCTAAAGTATATCCCTTAACCTTAGTACCTAAAGTCTAGGGGATAAACCTTTAACCCTTAACCCATAATATATTTTTTATTCTAATAATCTTGTCAACCCTAAACCCTAAACCATATCCCTCAATCCTATGACCTAAATCCTAGGGAATGAACCCTTAACCCTCAACCCATAATATATTATTTATTCTAAGCATCTTGTCAACCATAAACCTTAAGCCCTAAAGCATATCCCTCAACCCTGGGACCTAAATCCTAGGGGATGAACCTTTAATCCATAATCCATAAGATATTTTTTTATTCTAAGCATCTTGTCAACCCTAAACCCTAAACCCTAAACCATATCCATGAATCCTAGGACCTAAAGCCTAGGGGATGAACCCTTAACTCTCAACCCATAATAGATTTTTTATTCTAAGAATCTTGTCAACCCTAAACCTTAAACCCTAAATTATATCCCTCAACCCTAGGTCCTAAAGTCTAGGGGGTAAATCTTTAACCCTTAACCCGTAATAGATATGTTATTCTAAGCATCTTGTCAACCCTAAACCCTAAACCATATCCCTCAATCCTAGGACCTAAAGCTTAGGGGATGAACCCTTAACCCTCAACCCATAATAGATTTTCTATTCTAAGCATCTTGTCAACTCTAAACCCTAAACCCTAAAGTATATCCCTCAACCCTAGGACCTAAATCCTAGGGGATGAACCTTAAACCCTTAACCCATAATAGATTTTTTATTCTAAGCATATTTTCAACCCTAAACCCTAAACCATATCCATAAACCCTAGGAAATAAATCCCAAGGTATGAAACCTCAACTCTCAATCCTATACCATATACCCTCTTGATCCTAAACCCTAAGAGGGGAGAGATGTGATATGATGGGGAGGAGAGTAGGTAGACAATGACTTAAGGGGTCCTAAGAGGATGGCTTAAGGGGAATTAAGAGAATGACTTAAGGGTACCTAAGAGGATATGACTTAAGGGGTCCTAAGAGGATGGCTTAAGGGGAGTTAAGAGAATGACTTAAATGGATGCAATAGGATGGATTAAGGGCCTGTGTAATGCCTGTTGTGCAAACCCCAAAGAACACAAACAATACAAATAATTTTTTTTTTAAACAATTACATTAAACATGCAATAACATTAACCATAATTCACATAGCACATTACATAACATTAACACACTTAGTTCTCTAGGGCACGCGAGGTTACATCACAACAACTAAACGGAATTAAAGATTAAGATTACAACATAACCATTTCTTTTACAATAACCATAAACCATGACACATCCAAAAACCATGATGCGAGTATAATAAACATCACATAATACATCCATAATAAATCTCTTAATAAAGGTACAAATAATCCTAACTATTACATCATTGTTTTAAAGTTACATTACAATCTCTGGATAAATGAATTACATTGAATTTCCCAACATAGGGATGGTACAAGTACAATAAAATCTGAGATATAAAATGAACACTGGTACAACACCACCGCGGAAATGCTGAGAAGACAAGATGCTGATGGGGAGCCCAACGGGTGCGAAGCACGTTCCACCCAACCATGTGAATTACAAGTAACTCACCCCCCATGCTCAGAGGTGGCGAGGAAGTGAACCCGACCATGAATGTCAGACCGACTCAACAACAACATGATACAAAACAAGTACAACTCAAAGCATACAATGAACAACCATCAACGTTCAAAAATCACATAACAAGTTAAAACCAAGAGACTCATCACAATAGCATGAAGTACCACCAATTAACAATCATGAAACAAATTCACAAGAATCAAAAGCATCATAAAGATACAATATCCAGAAGAACCGAACCAACACCCAAAATATATTTCCAAATAAATCAGAACCAATAAAAAGAACACGATTCCATAATAACTCTAAATCAACCATTCAATACACCATTCCATAGGCAACAAGAAACAAGTCAGACAGGTGTCAAGTGGGGAGGGTCATTGCATAGCTCTCATGGGATCCCCTGGCTCTTCCTCCAACTGAGGCGCCGGCACCCATCTACGGATCCCCTAGCCCTAAAATCAGAAACAACATAAATATAACAATATCCAGAAGAACCGCAACAACATCCAAAATACATTTCCAAATAAATCTGAAACAATAAAAAGTACATGATTCCATATAAATCTAAACAACCATTCAGTACGCAAATCCAGAGGAAACCAGAACCAAGGCAACCAGGTGTCAAGTGGAGAGGGTCATCACATAGCTCTCATTGGATCCCCTGGCACTTCCTCCAATTGAGGCACCGACACCCATCTATGGATTCCCTAGCCCTCGAAAACAACATAAAGATACAATATCCAGCGACATCTACATAACAGAACACAAGCAACGAGAACAAGGGTGTCTAGTGGAGAGTGTCATCACATAGCTCTCATGGGATCCCTTGGCACTTCCTCCAACTGAGGCGCCGACACCCATCTATGGATCTCCTGGCCCTTCCTCCTAACTGAGGCGTCGGCACCATAGGGTAGCTAATGGGGAGCCGATAATCTCTCATGAAGACGAGACTACGACTTTGTCGACCACGGCCTACTCAGTCTATCACTAGTCTATGGTAGCCCTAATGCATAGACGAGGAATCTAGTTTTAATTATCTTGTATGTGTTACTACCTATCCCCCTAAATTCTATTGTTTAGGTTATCACTTGTTTAACTACTCTTACGTGGGTTCCCCTGAGCACTTCTTCCATCCGAGGCACCGGCGCCCACGAAGAGCCACTCTCCCTATGACCCCTAACATAAATTAAAACTAGGCAAGGGTTGTACTATCGTGAACAAAACATATAACTCAAAACATAAACAAACGAGGCAAATCCATCTCGTAATAGCTCATAATCAAAATGCCAATACCCACGTACAACCCTTCCAAAAGTAATTCTAATAGGTTTCCAATTCCAAGAGCACAACCACACAGAATAATAATCACATATTAAAAGACACGCCTCTAGAACTAGGGTTCTCAATAAACAACAACTGAATCACATATACACAAGGTTCCCACACCGCAACCAGAATCAAGGAAAAACCATAATCAAAATGCACAAGAAAGACCGACAATCCATAGGGTTTCACAATTACAACAGGGCTCCCACATCAATACACTAAAACCATAAAATAACAATAAAGAAATAATCAATCAATTTTATCAAAATTCCACAAAGCAATTAACAATACAATAATATCCTTACCCACGCACAAGTATCTCGGTACAAATTTAAATAATACAACTTGTTTATTCCTCACACAAATAAATCACATATAACCAAAGTCCAATCTCCCTATAAAATTTTGCCTTTTTACAAAATAATACACCGTTGTAATTTTCACAACTCCAAATTAAAGAACAGATTTAATTGAATTTTATAAATTTCATTTTTAACTCAATGCATATATACATCTATATAAATTTTAAAACATTATATATATATATATATATATTAATACAATAATTATCTAGAAATTAAATTGAATACATATATAAACACAAATAAATATAATATATAAATAAACTATATCTAATAGTAAAAATAAAATAAATTAAACAAAACTAATGTTCATTCTGCGTAGGGTGCAGTCCCAAAGGACTGCGTACAGCAGTCCCAAGGACTGCTGTGGCAATCCTTACAGACTGCACCCAGCAGTTCTTTGGACTGCGGTGGCAGTCCTTTGGACTGCACCCAGCAGTCCTGGGGGTTGCCGTGTGCAGAGGGCAGAATGGGGACGGGTACGGCTCAGGCCGACCCACCCCCCTTCAATAAATTCAAACAAATAAATTTTATTAAATAAAAATTTTGGTTTCTTTCTTTCTTCTCTTTTTTTTTTTTAAATTTTTTTTTTAATTTTATATATATATATTTTTTAAAAGCACGGAAAACCAAAACGAATTCCATTCGCACAGTACAGATGCAGAATTCAAAAATTTCAATTTTCATTTTACTATAAAGTATAAATACTTCAAACAAAAGATTTCAATAAAAAGGAACACAAGGATATATATGTATATATATATAATATATATATATATGAAATCTCTATATATATTTAATATATATATTTTTCAATGAATATATATAAAATTACACAAACACAGATAATTTAATTTTCTGTATAAAATACAGAATCATTACATATTTAAAATGTATATTAAAAAAAATAATCAAAATAAAATAAAATTTCAAATTTATTTAAACACAAAGATTGATCTTTTTCTTAGTAAACATAAGAGTGAGTAATTGGAATTCAACAGAGTTTCATTTCAGTTTGTTTGCAAAGCATTATTTCTAATCTCTACATGGATTTTCTTTCAAAGGAAAACCTATTTGTTTATTCATTTTCTAATCTCAAGAAAATCATTTAAATCTAAATCACAGGCAGATTCTTTTTGTTTATTTGCAACCCAATTCATTCAAATCATAATTTTTTTATTTATTTTGCAGATTCAGAGAATCAAAGATAGAGACGGAAACCTGGAGTCCTGTTTTCTTTGCGAATCTAATGAAGCCCGTTGGATCTTGATGACTTCGAAGAGCTCCCTGTTCGTGCTTCCAAATCTCCTCTACAGAATTTCGTGCTCGAACTCAAACCGATTCTCTATTCAAAAAACTTCCCCAAGCAATCCAATAACAGATTTCCAATCCCTTTCTAGAACTCTCCTTAAAATAAAGCAAAAGAATCCAATATCCTTTTTAAAATTTCAGAATACAAAAGCCCATGTCTTCTGCAACTTCTGTAACTAATATCTTCTGTCTCTCCGTAACCCTCAAAATTTTTAATTAAATAAAATATATATTGTCCATCTCTCACAAAACTCTTAAAAAAAAATCAAAAATAGAAGAAAACAATTCTTTAAAAGCCAGCTTTTTACCCAGATCTCTATTCTTATTTGCTCTCACAATATTTTCCTTCTTTTATTTGTTTTATTGTTTTAATTTCTATTTTTGCAACTTTACTTGCACATCACATTACCTATTTAATTTAAATAAATTATTCTAATAATTATCCTCCACCAGATAATTGATTAAAATAATTAAGACACATTTAATATTTAATTATCATTTAATTGAAATATATTCATTTCAAAAATAATTAAATCATCTAAATATATAAAAAGAGTTTAAATCTAACATTAAAACAACAATTACTTCCATCATTAAAATCAAATACACCACAACATATAAAGTACCAACATTAATCTAATGACGATAAAATATAAAACACAAACCACAAATGACGACAATTACAAAATGAACAATACCAATCAAACGAGACGATTTGACATCATGGGACAGGATGACTTCATCATCACCTCTGTTTCAACATTTAACTGTTGGGCTATTGGTGCTCGCCCTGTCCTGCCGAAGCAGGTGGAATCGAGACTTGTACCTGCAATACCTAGATACAAACGAAGTTGTGTACATGTGCATACATATATATATAAAATTGAAGCATTAAATTAAAGTACTGCATTGTGAGAAGGAATCGCAACATAACAGGGCACTTGCGAACGAGTGATGCCATATTGTCCTTCATCACACCTATACTAAGAATTGTAATATAACCAATAAATCAACATTTCTAACTAACAATCATCTCATAACATATCTAATTAAATCACGACATCATAATATAATTCTGAAAATCAACTAACATTACCAACCACAATGTCATATGAAATGATCATGTCTACTAATGGAATAACATCATCAAAAGTCTAACTAACCAAATCACACAATAACAGTACCATCATAGTCACAAGTAGCAAACGAACGCATAGAAAAAAATAATAAATCCAAACAGTAAGAGGAGGGGTATTACATCCTCCCCCTCATAAAATCGGCTTACTCCTGGAAGCCGGTAAACAAGAGGAAATAAGGTTCCCCAATACAGGAGGCATCCTCACACACCAAGACGGTGAATTAATCACCATTAGAAACTAGAATCAAGCTCACACATAAGAGTAACAAATAATATTAATAAGTATAGCCTATGATAGTGATTTAGCAAAACATTGAAGATTCAAGATAGTTGCTCCAAAAAGTCATAAGATTTCGAGAGAGATTGGAATGATGAATGACAAATCAATTTAGCAAGAGGATGGATTAAGGGGTCCTAAGAGGATGGCTTAAAAGGATATGCAATCAATTATAATTTTTTTATAAAATGAAAATGAATTATTTAGTTTTATATTTTGAGTATCAATTAAATATATAGAACTATATAGTTACCTATATCTAGATTCAAATTCCATTGTAATATATATGAATTTCCTCTCTTTTTTGTAATGCATTAGAGACTTGAAACAAAAATGATTTAAAACTATAATTAGGAAATGAATTAAGACTAGCATAAGAACATGGCTTAAGGGGAGATACACATGAGCCTTGACTCTAAGTTATGTGATAAATTTTAACTGTATATAGACTATCAATTAAATATATATACAAATATATACTTACCTTTATTTATTTATTTCATTGTACCATCTTCATCCTCTCTTTTTTGTAATGCATCTATGATTGTATCATGATCATCCATTGAAAGTGTCAATAAAACTTCATTAGCATGCCTCCCTTGATATCTAATTAGTTTTATATTGGTTTCGAAAATAAAATGTGAGTAATGTATAATCTTCTTGTGTCTTTCATAGTCTTCAAATGCAAGGAAACCATTCTTTCTTATTAGATATTTTTAAAGCTAGGTGCCAACAACAACCACATAACTAGTTGGATACTCAAAGGTGTCATCATACACTCTACGATGTACCAAATTATATTTTCTCTCATCATATCTAGCTAGCCAATATTCTATATTCTCTTCATTCCCCTCGGGTGCAACAACAACATACACATATCCTACAAAAAATATTTAATTTAATAAAGAGTGATATATATTTAATTCACATATAAAAATGCATACATATAAAATTATATATTAAAAAATAATGTAATAAAAAAATTGAATTCAATTTAATGTACCTTCTTGTACAAGGTCTGAAAGATGGTCATAATCATTTGATGCAAACACTTGATTATATTCTTCAATTTTTGGTCCATGTTGATCATGTGTTGATGTAGGTGTTAAGGCTCTTTGTTTCCATTCTTTGACCCATTCTGTATATTCACACGCCTCCCAATCACCTACTATACAAAATTGAAAAAAACATGCAAGCTCCCTTGTCCATGTGTTTGCATTCAAACTCTTAAATAAATACCATTTCTATGATCCATTAATTGCTTCACAATCTTGTCAAGTAATAATATTATTTTCTTCAACTAACCAAAAGAAGTGTCGAATTATTGAGCTCTCACTTGTTCCTATAGATAATATTGTATTGCACCAATCTACAATTCCACATGCATCTCTGAATTTCACCACATCCTCAAATTTTAGTTGCTCTCTAGCAAGAGTTTTTTTCACACATGCACCTTCTACATCATATTCTCCTTTACCATTTCTAGCTTCAAAAAAAATCCACATGTGTTGGATATTATTTTCCATATGATCTCTACATAACCAATAAAACATTCTAGCATTCTTGAATTGATCCATGTAATTATCTGACCATATGAGATGTTCTCTCATTTGAATTCCTCTCTTTTAAATTTTTATAAAATATATTAAAATGATACTGAAAAAACTCAAAATGAGTAATTGATTACCACTCACATAAAAATGGCACTTGTAACATCTAGAAAATGTAGAGAAATAGATCAGAGAAAAAATGGAATGCAATCTAAACCTCTAATGCAATCTAAGGTAAGCAACAGAGAACAAAAGAAAGCCAAAAAGTAAATAAACTGAACAATCTCACCCAATATGTACGTAATTTCATGTATCATCGTGATTTCCCTTCTCCATTTTTCCATTGTAGTATAATTGCCCTCAGATTTTCAAAGTTCGTGCAAGTATAGCCTATGATAGTGATTTAGCAAAACATTGAAGATTCAAGATAGTTGCTCCAAAAAGTCATAAGAATTCGAGAGAGATTGGAATGATGAATGACAAATCAATTTATAGAAAATTGATCATTCGAATGATAGGTCAGGATTGAAAGATCAACGGACGGTTGAGATCGACAGATTACTCATGCATTATGATAACTGTTAGTAGTGACATGAGTGATACAAATTAGAAATAGAATTAAAGATTTAATTTTCAAGTTTGGTATTCTAAAATATAAGAATTATCTTTGCATGACAAAGATAAAGATGGATTAAAGCAACTCTTGTTCGAATGCATGCACAAGGTTTAATTAATTAAATAGGAATATTTAATTAATCTACATGTACTCGCAATTGAGTTAGCACTAGATGATTGAATGATTTGACGAAGAGATTACTCGAGAAAGCCACTAAGACATTAAATCAAGAGTTAACTGAGCAATTTAAATAGATCTTTGAGTTGAGTAAGAGTGAATACTTAGATAACTTACACAATTATCTAAATATAGAGAAATGTGTTAAAATAGGATTTATGAATTAAATAATTCATTTAATTCAAGATTTGATATTTGAAAAATAATTAAATAAATAAGATTTATTTAATTAAATGATGAAGGGATTTAAATGAATAATTAAATAAATAAAGAATTTATTTAATTATAGTTGAAGTATGATAAAGAGTAAATTAAATAAGAATTTCTTTAATTTGACAAGAAGGATAAGGTTAATTAGTAACATAATTAAATAAATAGCTTTTATTTAATTAATCAGATAGAATAAAGAAAAGTGTGAATTAATTAAACAATTAAGATTATTTAATTAATAGAAGAAATTAAGACCTTTAGAGAATAATTAAATAATTGACATTATTTAATTATGATCATGGAAGAAATATGAATTATTAAGAATATTGAAGTCACAGGCATAGACCAGATTTTAGTGTCTACATTTGCCCCTCTTTGATACAATGTCATTTCAGCGTTGTGTCAAAGAAAATTGATAAAAATATGCCCTAGTCATGCCCCGGTGTAAACAGGTGAAGGTATGCCCCCTCGGGAAAATTGACAAATTTTTGAAAAAGTTCAAAAAAAATTGGAAATGATCCCAATTAGTGCATTAGATAGCCATAAATGCAGTGGAGTTGACGGAATTGAAGTTGGAAGTGGTAAGGATGGGTACGGGTCGATTTAAGTTGGAAGTTGATGCGGCCAGTAGAAAGGAATGCCACCAAAACCCTAGGTATAAATAGAAAATGGGGTAAAAACCTATTCATTTTTACCCACATAGCTTTGAGATTTGAGATTTTGCTCTGCACCCATAGTGAAGATGTCTCCTATTCCACACACCGACAATCGAGCATACAGGATCTAGACCTTCGGCGGTCGGCCGACGCAGAGCCCCTGGTATGTACCCTAATCTTGACTTTTGAATTTTTGATTTGTGCAAGTTTCTATGTGTTTATTTGCATTTTGAGTTATGCGTCATTTTATTGAAAAGCAGCATGTGAGTGTGTAATCAACGCATTTGCATGCAGATCAATGCATTTATAAAATCATGTATATAGTTAGTGTAGGGTTTCTGTGGTTGAATGCATTTGTAGTTTAGTTGTATGCATTTGCCAAATAGCAATGCATTTGCATTTAAAATAGTTGCATGTGTTTATTTTTCAACACATTTGAAAATATTTCGACGCAGTTGTTATTTGATTTACGTAGTTGCATGTGATATTTGAATTACGCAGACACATTTGTTATGTTTGCACACATTTGAGAAATTGAATGATGCATTGGTTTTCTGCAATGCATTTGCAAAATAATGACACATTTGAATAGCATTTGATTTAGTCATTTTGCACTAGGATAGATGTTTGATGTTGACATGAGGCATGTATAATGCCATTGCAGGTTGTTTTGGACATTGTATATACGCGAGTCGAGACCTACGAATTTTCACTTTTGAGATAGTTTACAGAGCATGAAGAGACGATTCTTATGGAACCTAGATCTTCTTCATGTGACAGACATGCCCAACATTTAGGAAAATTGGGGTCTGCTGACAGCGTTATGCAAGCAGTGGCACTCAGAGACTTCTTCCTTTCACCTGCCTACTAGAGAGGCGACAGTTACCTTAGAGGACATCTACAGGATTTTGAAAATTCCCATCAGAGGCATGAGGGTGAGGTATGATACCCAGAGGGGTTGCGTGGAGATGTGCAGATACTACCCTCACGCCGATATCAAATAGTTAGGGTTTGATCATTATGAGATTAGATGGCATGTATTGGAACAGAGGTATAGGCGGCAGGACTATCTATTGTGTACATTGATAGGTGGTATAGCGCTTCCAGATCGTCGAGGTCATGGTTTTCCTGTGGGTTGGGGGGAGATGTTGGTAGGTATGTTAGAGCGACGAGAGGTATATGCTTGGGGTCCCTATCTCCTTGGCATGTTATATTTTCACTTGCATGATATAGCCTATAGAGAGGCTGAGTCCATGAGTTGTGGTACCACACTCCTGATGGTATGGGTGTGGGAACACATTACCATTTTTTGGCCACTAGTTATAGTTGATGTATAACGCATAGCCCCTTATGCCTTCCATTATGTGGGGGATAACACTCAGCACCACATGGGAGATACTGGGTATTTCATACATGTAATTGACACTATGGTACAGTTTACATGGAGACCGTACTTGGGATGTGCAGAGTGGTTAGATTAGGATGAGCATTTTCCTTTTTTTCACCAGACACAATACTTGATTGGGAGGACTATTTCACATGTCCACATTATAGAGCGACATTTTCCATATTGTGTATTGCGGCAGTTCAGAGAGATACAAGATGTGCCGAGAGGACAGGTCGAGTTCGCGAGGTCTTCGTGAGAGATCCCCCTATGGGGTCCAGAGATTCCAGTGGCTACTGCTGAGGTAAATATTGATGTATTATAGGTAGTTCCGTGGGGATGGAGAGATGGTGCAGCAGACCTAGGTACCACAGAGGCTTATGATCAGTGGTGGGCCGTGCATAGGTCGATTCCCCTTACAAATCCAGATCAGCCTGCGCCGATAGAGCGGCGAGGGACAAGACCACATGGTAGGAATGGCAGAGGCAGAGGTTAGAGAGGTGGAGGGGGTCATGGTGATGATGGAGATGGTGGTGGAGGTGGTCGGCGAGGTGGTAGGAGAGGGAGGCATGGATAGAGGGGATGAGGGCCACCCTTGTCACCCATCTGTGAGGAGGGACAGGGAGAGGAGGATGTGCACATGATATATATTGGCAGAGGTGGGGAGGAGGTGCATGCTGAGATTGGCAGAGAGGAGGAGCATCTTGCAGAGGAGGCAGACAAAGAGGAGGCAAAGATTGATGCCCTTTTCTTACTTGGTGCCTATCAGGATGATGATGGTCATGAGTGAGAGATTCAGGACAGGATTCTGGAGGAGTTGAAGGATGAGGATGATGGTGTGCCAAGGGTGAGACAGGTTGACACAGGGGCAGTTGATTCCGACACTGCTACACTTCGGGCCCAGGTTGCATCCTTGGAGGAGTAGATGAGGGTCATGATATTTGAGAGAGATTTTTTATAGATGGAGAGAGACAGAGCCGTCATGGACAGAGATCAGGCCATAGCTCAGAGATAGGAGATTGAGAAAAGATTTACAGAGGTTAGAGCTCTATGTATTGGGTTGACAACTGCATTTTCCAGAGAGTTAGTTAGAGCTGGGGAGAGGGCCACTTACTACAGAGATTTTTATGAGTCAACAATTCCTCTAGAGAGATGGGCTCCAAGTTTTTTAGAGGCACACAGTGAGAGGTCTCAGACTAGGACCCAATCTAGGACAGTTAGCACAGAGGGTGTTGAGCAGCCACACAGAGCTGGCCCATATGATAGGCCACATTCAAGGCACAAGTCCTCAGGTTCTCGGCAACAATCATCCACACACTCCAGTCATGGTAGTAGTGGTAGTTCAGGATAGGGACATTTTTTGATATGTATCGAGACATTGTATTATGATCATATAGCCTGTGGGCATCCATATTTATTGAGACATTATGACATTGTGATGTGACACTGTTGAGTGATATATATATATATATATATATATATATAATTTTGGCGACGATTATCATGATATGCATTTCTATTTATTGATTATGCATTTGTTTATTTGTACATGTTATGTTTATATGATATGCCTTGAGATGGATGATCGTATCTACTTTATGATGTGTTTATGCAGCCTATGATGTGATGTATGTATTTTATAGTTAGGAGATTCAATATGATATATGTACAATGCTTGCTACATGTGATGCTACACGGATATAATGTGATGCATGTATTTACATTTTTTATGTACATGGAATGCTTATGATATGTATTGTATGATGAGAATTGTCTCTTATTCCATGATGTCCTAGATTCGATAAATGCCTATATGTTTGTATTTTTCTAACATGTATGTGTATGCAGGATGACTTATTATTTGTGTGTGTCACAGGACTCCGTCATAATGCAAGAAAGAAGAACTGTTAGTGCAGAAAGAGAGATGGAGAAAGAATAAAAGAAATACTATAGATGTTAGGATTATAAATCTTCGATGTTTCATTTTATCACAAAAGGTGTTGCACTTTATAATCATTGGGAAGGACTAATACAAATGGAGAAAAACACCATGATATGACATAGATCAAGGTGTGCAAGGTCATCCACTTGCTAATAACAGACAGTCACAGACAAGGATTGTCGTTAACTCATACTAAGGGCACAAGTTGCCCCAGTCTTTTTGTCAAGACAAACCACAGACAACAAAAAAAAAAAGATGGGTCATGAGATGTCATCGCTCCTCTAAATCCTTCATGGGACATCCTTGAGGAAACTAGTAACATGACTCAAAATCCAAATTTAAAAGACAATTGACAGACAACAGTTAAAGAAAACAAAATTTGGATACATTGTTGCTTCTCTAAATCCTTCATGGGACATCCTTGAGAAAGCTAGTAACATAATCCTCATCATAAGGTCAAGTGAAATGATAAGATAAATAAGCCATAAAGTCAAAAAGCCACTAAAATATTTGCCAAAACTTGATCTTGTTTTTGTGATTCATGTTGATTGATAGAAGGATTGATTGATAGAGCCTAATTTCAAGAGATACACATAAGAATTTGAGTCTAGTTTTGATGTTATGATTATCTGTATAAGGCATGACTAAGCCTAGTTTCAGAAAGACATGTATCGTATAAGACATTGAGTCAGATGTCGTTGATGTGATAACCTATGTAAGGCTGTGTTTGATTGTTTGACAATGTCGATATGCAGGAAGGACTAATCCTGTATAAGACATAGATTGTTTTGTTGATATCAATATTCAGGAAGGACTCATCCTGAATAAGACATAGGTTGATTGTTTTGATGATGTATGTTTCTAGGAAGGACACAACCTGTAGCAGACATTAGTTGATTTGTTTTGATTGTTGTTTTTGCAATTTGTTTGATTTGACTTGGAGACATTGTTGACTTGTTCACTAGATTGAGGCATGACTTGATATGATGTGTGGACAATTGACTGTGTGTGACGAAAAACCCTAAAGGACTAACCTAGCGCAGCCTCGGGGGCTCATTGATTGATGGCCTAGAGACCTCGTATTTTGACTTAAATTTGACTGAAAAGACTGACTACAAATAGAAGATGTGTGTGATAGTGAATGTGACGAACCCTAATGGACTGACCTAGTGTGGCCTTGGTGGCTCAATGATTGATGGCCTTGCCTATGTTATACATGAAGAGACCTCATAGTTCGACACGACCAATGACCTTGTCATATAGACATATGGATTGAATCATGATTTTATACAGAAAAACCTAAACAAACTAACCCAATGCCTCGAGGGCACATCGGCAGATGGCCTTGCCTACGTCCAGTAGTAGAGGCAACGTAGTTCGACAAACGAGAAAGACTGACTAGTGCAATTGACTCTGACTCTATTTTTGGATTTTTGACATGTTTTCATTTTTTTGTCATTTTGAAGTTTTCTAATGTTTTTGTGCTTTCTCAAGTCATTTTGTGATGTTTTTTGGATTTTTCTATGGTTTTACGTCTTCAATACAGCCAATGTAAGAACCAATATGACACACATCAAGTGTTTGGCCCCAGTCGAGTATAACACCAATTGATTATGAATAGGGTAAAAATGGGGAATATGAAATTCACTCGATGTCAATCATTCCAGGTTATGGGAAAAACTACCACTTATTACAAATGGTATGTACAAGCAATGGATGGGAAAGATCAGTCATATGTACAGGGAACAAGTAGTATATACAAGGATAGGGTGTATGTACAAGGATAAGGACAATGTACAGGGTAGTGAACTATGTACAGGGATTAGATTAAAATGATAGTAGAAAAAGGAGCAGAGTCAACTACACATGGCACCTGTTTTCTAGGTTTTCACCATGGTACTTATCCAAAGCACCACCGAAGTGGTTTTCACTGTTGAATGAATTATTTCTCTTTTCTATTTTCTAGATTATCTAATTTTTTGGTGTTACCAAGATGCCTGTTTGCCAGGTTTTCACCTTGGTAATGATTTTTTGTTGATTTTTGATTTTTTTTTGTATTTTTGCTAATTAAGACAAGGCCCTCAGAAGCTATGCGTAGAAATTATTCAAATGAAGACTATTGATTGGTGAGGACAATGGTTCCCCTTCAGGAGTGGAAAGTTGATACGCTCCTAATCCAAAGGCTTCTGTAACAATATAAGGTCTTAACCAGTTTGGTTCAAACTTTCCTGGTTTTTCTCTTTCTGCTTGATTCTTCAGGTTCTTCATTAAAACCAGGTCACCAATGTCAAATTTTTTTTGTTCAAAACCTTCCTATTATAGCTATGATGAAGGTGATTCTGATATGCTTGGAGATGGTCTAATTCCTTCTGTCTTCACTCATCCGGGAATTCTAGCTCATGGAGTCTCGATACTCGGTACTCTTCATCATCAATGTGCCCTTTCAAGGATACCCTCAAGGAAGGAATCTCGACCTCAATAGGAAGAATGGCTTCAAAACCAAATATTAGTGAATAGGGAGTGGCACCAGTGGGAGTATGAATACTTGTACGATAAGCCCATAAGGCGGGATTAAGCTATAAATGCCAATCACAACCATCATCATTGATAGTCTTTTTGAGGATTCTAATGATAGTTTTGTTAGATGCCTCTGCTTGGCCATTACCTTGTGGGTAGTATGGAGTGGAAAAGTGATGTTGAATATGAAATTCGTCACAAAGATGGCAGACTTCTTGATTCTTAAATGGGCGGCCATTATCAATGATTATGGACTAAGGGACACCATACTGATAGATGATATAGTTCAAGATAAACTTAGAGATCTGTGTGTCGGTAATGTATGTCATAGGAATAGCTTCAATCCACTTCGTAAAGTACTTAGTGGCAGTGATGATGAATTTGTGGCCATTAGATGATGTGGGGTGGATCTTACCTATGAGGTTGAGTCCCCATTGGGCGAAGGGACGTGGTGACATTATAGGACAGAGCTCCTATGCTGGTGCATGTATCAAGTCTCCATGAGCTTGGCATTGGCAACATTTCTTTACACAGACATATGAGTCCTTTTCCATAGTAGGGCAATAATAACCCAGTCTCATAATCTTTTTGGCTAAGGTAGGACTGCTAGAATGGGAACCACATATACCCTCATGCACCCAACATAAGGTTTCTTGTGCTTCATCGGAATCAAGAAAACTGAGTAGGGTATTATCTAAGGTGCATCTATATAGGGTGTCTCTGATGATGGTGTATTTGGCTGACTTGTGGAGGAATGACCTACATTGGTTGTTTGACAGGCCAGTGGGTATGAGTTCGGCATGAAGGTAGTCATAGATTTCTTTGTACCATGGGGAATCAGGACCAACAATCTCACATACCATCTCAGAATCTGGGATATCGTAGGGTAGGACCAAAAGTTGTTCTACCAAGAACTCAAACTTAGGCACATTGCTAGGAATGTCTAGAAGTGATGCAATAGTAGCCATAGTGTCTGCTGCCCTATTTAGAACATGTGGTATTTGATGAAATTCGACCTTGTCAAAGTACTCTTTAAATCTATTAGCCATGTGT
This sequence comes from Sequoia sempervirens, assembly GCA_007258455.2. NCBI lineage: Eukaryota > Viridiplantae > Streptophyta > Pinopsida > Cupressales > Cupressaceae > Sequoia > Sequoia sempervirens. Next base: position 18,537,607 of record VDFB02322083.1, on the reverse strand, counting down.
TTGTATGGAGCGAGCTTCTCATCCTTAGTCTCATAATCATCATTTACCTGTCTGATTACTAGTTGAGAATCGCCATATACTTGTAGGTTCTTAATTTTCCACTTGACTTCCATGTGTAACCATGTCACTAGAGCTTCATACTCTGCTATGTTGTTAGTACATGGGAATGCAATCCAGAATGACTTTAGGGATGGAATCACCCTGTGGTGTGATAAATAGTATACCAACCCCCGAGCCATGATTTGTATGTGAGCCATCAAAGTATAATTTCCATGTTGTGTTTGTGTCAATTGTAAATATAAACTCATCAGGAAAGTCTGTAACTAATGGGTGATCTATTTGTAGTGGTGTGTTGGCTAATCGATCAGTAATGACTTTCCCTTTAATAGCCTTTCTTTCTACATATTGGATATCATACTCACTAAGTATCATAACCCATTTGGCCAGTCGCCCTGTTCATGCTGCCTTGCTGAGAAGATATTTCAAAGGATCTATTTTAGCAATCAACATTTTTTGATGGTGTAGTATATAGTGCCGTAATTTTTGAGTAGCAAAGACTACTACAAGATAGGCACGTTCAATGGTACTATATTTGAGCTCATAACCTACCAAAGTCTGACTGATATAGTAGACTTCCCTTTCATGACCTTCATCATCATTCTATGCAAGCAATGCTCTGAGTGATGAATGGGTTGTTGTAATATAAAGAATCAATGGTCATCCTTCAATAGGTGGCTTAAGACTGGTGGTGTGAGTAGATATTCTTTAATTAGTTGAAAAGCCTCTCTGCACCTAGCTGTCCATGCAAAGGGTACCCCTTTCTTAAGTAAATATTGAAAAGGATTTGTATTATCTGCTAACTACACTATAAATATTCTGATGGATTGCAGTTTTCCTTGTAATGTCCTTAATTGATTGAGATTAGTTGGTGGAGGCATGTCTATGATTGCTTTTACCTTGGTCGGATCCACTTCAATGCCTCGTCTGGAAATGATATAGCCTAAAAGCTTTTCTAACTTGACTCCAAACACACATTTCTTGGGATTGAGTCTCACTTTATACTTCTCCAGCCTTTGAAATATCTTGTCTAAAACTTGTAAATGTTCTGCTCTTGTCTTGGATTTAACAATAAGGTCATTGACATAATCCTCCATAAGAGTGTGTACTAGATCATGAAAAATGGTGGTCATGGCATGTTGATAGGTTGCTCTAGCATTTTTTAGTCCAAATGGCATAACATTCCAGCAATATGTTCTCCAAGGACAAGTGAAAGTTGTCTTAGGTTGGTCTTCAGTTGCAATTATGATCTGATTATATCCTAAAAATCCATCCATAAGGGACAACATCTCATATCCTATTGTCATGTCTACTATCATGTGTATGTTAGGAAAAGGGAAGTCATCCTTAGGAAAAGCCTTGTTGATATCTCTGAAATCGGTGTAGATACAGATGCTCCCTGTTGGTTTAGTGATTGGTACAAGATTGGAAATCCAATTTTCATAGTCGAATGATCTAATGAAACCAACGTCTAACAGTTTCTTGAGTTCTTCCTTGACTAGTAAAGCAATCTGTGGGTACATTTTCCTCAATTTTTGTTTCACTAGTTTGACACTTGGTTGTAAGGGTAAGTGATGTAGAACAAGTTTAGGATCCAACCCAGGCATGTCTGCATATGACTAGGAAAAATTTATCTGTCTCTGTGCAAAGAAGTTATGGAATTCTAGTTGCTCTTTTGTTGTCAATGACGCTGCAAAATAAACCAGTCGAGGATTCTCTTATGTGCCTATGTTGACTTCTATTGATTCTTCAACGAGCATGGGTGACTTTTCCTGTGAAATGGGGAGAATGTTCAAACCTTCATCCATAGGTGCCTCCGAGAGGTTTTGACCTTTGGATGCGTCCTTTATTTTTACTTTTTCATCGTCTAGAGGTGCCTTTCGGTTTTCACCTAGAGACTCATCCTTTTTATCTTGTTTATTCTTTTTCTCATTTTTGCGACTAGAGGGTTGAACAGATTCCCCAAAATATGCTTTTTTGTCCAAGTCAATGGTAAAACCAGCCTTGTGATCACCGCTAGGTATGCCTTCTCGTATTCCCAGGAACTCAACAATTGCTTTGTCGTTCTCAAAAATGTCTAAGACGGGCGTGTCTTGTTGGTCCCAATCAATGAGTTGGGGATAAACTAAGGGCATGTCATTGTCAGAGTTATCAAAGTTTAATGGGGTCAAGGTAAGGATTGAGTTGTTCATATGGTCACAAAATTCTTATACTAAGTCATGTTTTCTCTTAGGTTTAGATCTAGGTGGATTGAGAGGTGCGCCTAATGCCAAGGTTTGGTTATTAGAAATAGATGTATTAGGTTTCCAAGAGGTAGGATCAAGTGATTCCCAATAATAATGTTTAAACCATTCCTCTTTTTTCATATTCTTTGGTGGAATGGAATTCAATGGATTTGGTGAGGATCTTAACATTAAGTCAAGTTCTCCAAATATCTTGTCAAGGTCCATGGAGGAGGTAGAGGATTGGGAATCCCACTCATAGTCCTTGGAGTTGGGGGAGTCACAGTGATATTGGTCCGATGATTCGTGAGGTGTCTTAATATCTTTTGAAGCACTTACTTCCTCAATTAAGGATGATGTGGTACTAGGAACGCCAATCTGAATCAGTTGAAACCCAAGCCCTAAGCCTTTCATCCACTAAGAAACAAAGATTGGTTCAATCCTCCCATATTGATTTAAGCCTAAACCACTTTGTCCATTATATCCCTTGCTTTGCATGATCATGAAACATTTTCCATATAGATCTGTAGGAATGTGAGCAAGTGAGAGAGGTTCTTCATCATCTTCCCTATATAGCCAGGAGGTGACATCTTTTGTATTTATGGCCTCTTTGCTTAATTCTCCCCATTTAGTGAAAGGTGTTCTGGGAGGAATGTGTATAGTGACCATAGATTGTCTCCTATCTGATGTAGGTAAACCATATGACTTAGGAGGAATCAGATGGCTAACACAATAAGATGTCTTCATGTAATACTCTCCACAACCCTTGTCTTGGATCTTAACCCTAGGAGTGGTAGGAATTGAGGGTGAAATAGATGTTTGAGTGAGTGTGGATGGATCAACATAGGGAGATTGATTGGACAATGAAGCCTCTTGGTTTACTGGCACTTGGCATTGGGGTATCTCTTTTAGATTGGTGCAATATTGGAATGGATCTGGGTCACCATATATAGTTATTTTAGTTCCATTGTAAGGGAATTTGAGACATTGATGATATGTGGAAGGGACCGCCTTCATGGCATGAATCCATGGTTTTCCTAGCAGAAGGTTGTAAGGAAGGGTGAGATCCAAGACCTGAAACTTTATCTCCATTATTGCAGGACCAATTCTGATAGGAAGGGTTACGACCCACTTTTATTTTCATTCCTCATCATCGTAAGCTTTAATGACAATACTTTTGGTTGTGTCTATGCATGCTTCTGAGAAACCTAATTCCTTAATCAATTTTAAAGTGCATAGATTTAACCCTGCTCCTCAATCTACCAAAACTCATCTAACTTTGGTGTCATCAATGAGGACTTCAAGATGTAAAGGGTCATTATGGTTTGTCTTTTCAATTGCATACTCTTGTTCAGAAAATGTGGTATGATGATTATTGGTCAAGTAGCCCACCATTTCTTGGAAATGATTGACATCGATATCATTTGACACAATGGTGTTTTGTAAAGCTTTATCTAAGATAGATCAATGCTTAGGGGAAATACGCAATAGTTCCAAGATTGAGATTTGGGATGGGGTCTTCCCCTATTGGTCAAGTAGGTTATATTGTGACTTGGAAGGCTGTGGTGTTTGTTGTGATGTAGGACCTTGGATAGTGATCTTAGTACGACAAGTGTTGACCACACACTCAAGATTTGTATTGATAGTAATGGGATTGATATTCTCATCAACAGCACGAAGATGATTAATGGTTTTTCCACTATGGTAATCATGCTTGATAGTCGCATAGTTAGCTGACATATTGGTCTTAGTACTCGAACTGGGAACATCTCCTTTCCCATGGTCATGTAGTGGATTAGAAAAGACTTGATGATCAGTTTTTGATGACTTTTGTTTCTATCCACTAACTTCAATTATTTTCCTTTTGACAAGATCATGTATGATATTTTTCAGTTGGCGACAATTTTTTAGGTTATGTCCCTTAGTTCTATGATAATCACAAAAGGCATTGTCATCCCACCAAACTGGTTTAAATTGTCCTGCATCGTATTGTCTTGGCTCTTGAAGTTGTATAAGATTATGTTGTAACAATTGTTTGAATATAGACTCAATGGGTTCCCCTAAGGGAGTGAACTCATGTTTTTGAAACCTCCTTTGTTGTTGCGGATGTTGAGTATTTTTGACCATGTTGGGAGGTTGATTGACAGTAGTAAGCATGTTGGAAGAAGTGTTAGGTCCTCATAATGTGATGATTGGTCCTGCTTTTATAGTTTTAGCATCAACTACCCCATCATTGGTGACATTTTTGTTTCGAGACCAAAATCTATTTTTGTCATTGGGGGTGTTTTGCACTATCAAATTTCTATTGGATGTAGATGTCTTAAGTTCTCCTTTCTCAATGAGATCCTTTTCTATTATAAATCCTTTTTCCACTAGCTCTGAAAAAGATGTACAACAATGTACCCTTAAGTTACTCCTTAGTTTTGCATGAAGGTTTTCCTGGAACATAGTAACTTTTTGTTTTCCAGGTATCTCTATAGGACACCGGCTGGCTATAGTCCTCCACCTTTGAAAGAAGGAAATAAATGTTTCACCTTCATCTTGTGTTGTGTGACACAAGGTTGCTATATTTATCTCATGGTCTATGTTGAAGGAGAATTGCTCAACAAATTTCTCAACTAGTTCACCCCAAGATCTGATGCCATAGTCTAGACCTGAAAACCACTCTAGTGCAATTCCTACAAGACTTCTTGTAAATAGTCTCATAAGATATGTGGGGTCATAAGTGACATCTATGCATATGGTAGAAAATTCCCTTATCTTTTCTATTGGATTTCATTTACCATTGTACTTAGGGAGATTCGGTATGACATACCCATGACACAAAGGTGTCATGTACAATGATCTATCAAAGGGAAATGGGCATATGTCCTTTGTTGAAAAGGATTTCTTAGTTGACATCGCCATGTTGTCCATTTGTGTTTGTAGTGCATGCATTTGTGTTTGCAAGATGTCAACCTAGGTTAAGGATGTGTTGGATGTATTATGCGGGTCCATGTAGGTATTTTGAAACCCTAGGTCTGATGATTGGTTTTGATTAAATGTCAGTATTTTAGGTGGGTTTGGATTCAAAATGTTGGTAAACGTGTTTTGGTCTAGAATTTGTATAAATTGGTTTTGACTTGGGATCTGTGTGAATGGATTATGAGTACCACTCTAGGAGAAGGGATTCTAATTCGGAATATGTGTAAATTGGTGTTGACTTGGAATCTAGGAGAATGGATTTTGATTCAGAATCTATGTGAATGGATTCTAACTACCAATCTACGAGAATGTATTCTGATTACCATATTGGAATGAGGGAATGCCTCTTGTTTGTGTAATCCACAATATAGTACTAGTGACTTGAACACTAGGTATGACCATCGACTATGGTATGGTACTCGTGACACTAGAATTAGGTATGGCTGTTGATTGTGGTATGGTATTTGTGACACTGACATTTGGTGTAGAAGTTGATGTTTTAGATCTTTTACTCCTAGCAAGAGGATCGAAGGGAGTGGACGATGATGCCCCTATAGTGAAATTAAATCCTGATGTCATGCCCGACATACCAAATGGAGACATATGGATTGTCGTACTCTATGTAGGTGTGCCAGATGGTATGGTTGTGCTTACCTGAGGTATAGTAGTACTAGCAATCATTGTATTTGTCCCTTGTGTAGGTTGATCCTGTAAGATGCTAATATCAAACCATGTAGATAAGGTAGCGCCTTCACCTAGCAACTTGTATAAGTATTGTTGATGATCATTTGCTAGGTACTCATCTACAAAAGAGGAAAACTCAGTGTCTTGTGCAGGAGCCTTTAGGTCTTCTGTTGTAATGTGCCCTTGAGTGTTTCTAGTGGTGAATTTTTCTAATAAAGTCTTGTGAGGTCTTGAGGAAAATGGATTGATGAATTCGTTTGGGTTCGACATCTTTTCTCTTTTTCTTCTCTTAGACTTAGTTTCAACCATCTAAGATAAGCTCAATATGCAAGAAATGCAAAACTACGTCTATGGATAGTATGACTCTAGTCTATGTTTTTAGAATTTTCTAAATGCAACAATAAGGAATGTTCTAAGATGATGTTAGTCTAAAATGACAATATCTAAAGATGCAAAGTCTAAGCAAAATTCTAAGGTAATCAATTATGTACACCCGAGACAGGGGTACCAACTACCTAAAGTCTAACCAAGGCGACAATTTTGTTAAGTCAAGGAACCAATGTAAGATGAGGATCAAAGACAAGTTGAGTTTCCTAACTAGACTGATGAGCTAGGAGGACTCTCCGTAGGACAAAGGATAAGATGATAGGACTATTATCAATGATATATTTCGTTGATGCTATGATTTTTATAAAGTGTAGATGGTGAACCTATCCTAAAGTCTATAGAAATGACTTTCCTAGAAGCTTAAATCTAAAGGAAATATGTACTCAAAGATGAAAGTACAACTCAAAATTAGAATGACTATAGTAATGACTAAATGATACCTAAAGGATGCAACATTGAGCAAATTGTTTCAGGTTTCTTTCCAACGACAAGTAAGACAGATCAAAGACTAGTATGACAGTGTTGATTGGATAGTGACTGTGAATTCTAGTTTCTAATAATATGGCAAGTGCGTCGTAGAATTTTTCAAATGCGGTTATGTTTCATAGTTGCAATTTTCTGTCAATCAGTTGTGTGTTTCTGGTATAGTTTAGTGTCTGAATCTAGAAGATGTGGTTAAGTTTCTCACAGATGTGACTCGTAATGACAGTTGTGACTCAGATTATAATGGATGCGGTTCTCTTAAACTTATGCACTGGAAAAATTTCTAACGCACTGGTAAAATTTCTACGACAGTGGCAAATGCATCATTTGAGACTGCAGTTGTGGCTCACCTTGTCAGATGAGCCGTAGAATATCACAAGTGCAGTTGTTGAAGATAGATGTGGTTTTTGAAAAAGAAAATGTGAGCTAATCTGGCAGATGTGACTCGACATAACAATTGTGACTTTCTGGTGAACAGTTGCGACTTTGTTGTATTTTTAGTGAATTGAGATATAAAACTGATGTTGTTTTCTATGATCAAGTTCTTGAAAATAAAGACAATCATAAGACAAAGTGTTTTTAGTTTGATTTTGGACATAAAGAACGTTGAATTTGACAACAGACAAGCACATCCTAGGCTATGAAGGACAATATTTACTGAGTTCTCACTTGGGTTTCCCTAGCTACGCTTATTCAAGGTGGATGATTAGTAGCTTGACCCCTATGGCTCCCCTCCACAGCTCATTAACATCATTCGAGGCAGCCAAGCTACAATACCCATGAACATCCCATGGCATACCTTCATCTCTACACATGAACTGTAAGAATATGAGATGGCTTCACAGGTCCGACCTGCTGCACTAGTAAATAGAAGGATTTTGGACACTACAAACAAAGGTGTTTAATTAGGGCATTCCATTCATAGGGCATGATCCATGCGGTGAGAGTCCCCTTTTGAATCCATCTCGTCAGAACCATACACATGATTCTTGGGCTTTCCCCAAGAATCCACTTTTATATACCAGCTGGAAGTCCCTTGGGTGTAGGGTGCTACCGGTTTGAGTCATCCTGGGGTGAGTACTTTTTCCCACCAGAACAAGCCCAAGTTCTAGAGTTGGTAACCATTTCTCATACACCTAGGATCACACAGATGTGCAAGGGGAGATGATACTTCAATGTACCAAATCTTGAGGGTAATTACACAATCGTGTTTTTGCACCAAACACAATAGACACAAGTGTTAATTTTAATCCAAATGAAATATTTGCTACACTACCAAACAATCTATTTCAAAAATTTAACTAGGGTCTTCAACATGCATTCTGCAGAAAGATTCGTTAGTAATTTGATATTGGTCTTTGACTATCGATCTGCAAAAACTTCATTAACTCCTCAAGACACACGCTGAAAATAGAAGATTAGAAAAAATAAAAACATGAAAGGAAACTATAAATCAAAAATCTAAACCTAAAAAAATATAATAATAAATGCATTTTTTTCTCTGTCAAATGCATCGTGGTATTTTACTAGTTAGTTGTAGCTTAGAAAATGATAGATGCGTGATAATTTTTCAGATGCGTCATTTCCGATCACGGATGCAGCCAAGAAATTCAATTGCATCATTTTTCCAAGCTGATGCATCTCCGAATGTCAATTGCGATGATTCATCAAACTGATGTGTCATTCTGTACAAAACCTACAAAATCAAATAAAAGTCTACGGATACGCGAAGATGGTGTCTTCACGTTGGGTTCACCAAATGTAATGTCTAGAAAATGCAAAGAAATAGATCATAGAAAACATGCAATGCAATCAAAAACTCTAATGCAATCTAAGGCAAGAAATAGAGAACAAAGGAAAGCCAAAACGTAAATAAATTGAACAATCTCACCCAATATGTACGTAATTCCATGTATCATCTCGATTGCCCTTCTCCATTTTTTTATTGTAGTATAATTGCCCTCAGTTTTCAAAGTTTGTGCAAGTATAGCCTATGATAGTGATTTATCAAAACATCGAAGATTCAAGATAGTTGCTCCAAAAAGTCATAAGATTTTGAGAGAGATTGGAATGATGAATGACAGATCAATTTATAGAAAATTGATCATTCGAACGACAAGTCAAGATTGAAAGATCAACAGATGGTTGAGGTCAATAGATTAGTCATGCATTATGATAACTATTAGTAGTGACATGAGTGATACAAATTAGAAATAGAATTAAAGATTAAATAAATGATTTAATCTTCAAGTTTGGTACTCTAAAATAGAAGAATTATCTTTACATGACAAAGATAAAGATGGATTAAAGCAACTCTTGTTCAAATGCACACACAAGGTTTAATTAATTAAATAGGAATATTTAATTAATCTACATGTACACACACTTGAGGTAGCACTGGACGATTGAATGATTTGACGAAGAGATTACTCGAGAAAGCCACTTAGACATTAAATCAAGAGATAATTGAGCAATTTAAATAGATCTTTGAGTTGAGTAAGAGTGAATACTTAGATAACTTACACAATTATCTAAATATAGAGGAATGTGCTAAAATAGGATTTATGAATTAAATAATTCATTTAATTCAAGATTTGATATTTGAAAAATAATTAAATAAATAAGATTTATTTAATTAAGTGATGAATGGATTTAAATGAATAATTAAATAAATAAATAATTTATTTAATTATAGTTGAAGTATGATAAAGAGTAAATTAAATAAGAATTTATTTAATTTGACAAGAAGGATAAGGTTAATTAGTAACATAATTAAATAAAAAGTGTTTATTTAATTAATCGGATAGAATAAAGAAAAGTGTGAATTAATTAAACAATTAAGATTATTTAATTAATAGAAGAAATGAAGACCTTTAGAGTTCAATTAAATAATTTACATTATTTAATTATGATCATGGAAGAAATATGAATTATTAGACCAGATTTCGGTGTCTACAACACTCTCTCAAAAAAATTATAATATCTTCTCTACTATCATTTGCATGTCTATATAAAATATGAACAAATATGGCTACCTACACTGAATTATAATATTGGAATTGAATTTCTTCTTATGGAGCAAGAGTATAGTTTTCTACAAAATCGACAACTCACAATATAGTTCCAACTGGAAATATGTTTTTACACATACAAAATTGACCATCAATCCAACAAACATATTGAGAGTGTTTGACATATTTAGGTACAATATTATCTTTAAATTCTCTAATAAATGCATGTACAATATTTTTTTCTATGATTATTAGCTCACAATTTTTTCCAAATTTTTCATCCTTTAAATAATATTCAACATTTTTTTTATTTTTTAACATCCACTATGTTGACCCCTTTGACATTAGATGAGTTTGGAATTGATGTCAATATGGGATTTCACCTTGATGCATATTTGAAAGGCATATAATGTTTGTTGATATTTAATGACATTCGGTTATCATTGTCATTCTACTAAGGTAGCTATGTTCATCAAAGTCATATACAATGGTATTTGTGGTTTTAATATGCAAAGTGATAAAAGGTATAAATTTAGGTTGTTTCAATTGGTAACTTGCCTAGCAAGTCATGGGTGCTTGAGGAAAGGTTTGAAGGAAGATTATAATGTTCTTTTCATTGGCCCTTTCTAGGGCATACCAATTCAGAAAGGAAACATTGTATAATGTGGAAAGCAGTGTATATCAGGCATTATGCAAAGTTGTGAACTTGGTTATGTAGTAGTGAACTTAGGGTTTTATTCTATGATATGCAACAACATGTTTCAAGGCTTTGATAGTAGCATCTTGCAGTGATTATGAGTAGATGAAGGTATTTATGGTTTTGGCAATTAAGATTTGTAAGTTTTTGCAGTTGATTCCTCTTAAGGTTTAAGGTATGGTTGTATTGCATTTTACCAGGTTGATGATTGCTATTTATATGGGATGCTCAAGTTCAGAACTTGGTTAGATAGTGAAAAAGAAAAGCTTGAGATAGCAAGATTCATATTGTTTAATTTTCTTTGATTATGTTATTCTAAAAAAAAGGTTTCTCTCGAAACCCTATATTAAAGTCGCCTGTTAAAATGTATCTTTGAATATGTGATAGTCTAAAACTTGTGCTGTAAAGAAAATATTGAAAAAGAACAACAAATAGTTAATATATTTTGTGTTTTCTAGGTTTCAAATGTAATGAAGCCTATAGGACACAAGATGTGTTAAGGTAGAAAACTACCGTGAGAATTAGAGAAACAAAGTAACCCTTTGTCATTTACTCTTTATCTTGATTGTTGATCAATGTGAGTGAGACATAATTATGCCAGTGAGGCAGTTGATAACTTGAAAATCTAGTGAGGTTGTAGTAACCTTAAACTTTCCAGTGAGGCATATTTTTGTAGCCAGTGAGGCTTTGTAATCAATGGGTTTTGATTAATCTAGTGAAGCATTTTATTGCATGGTTTTTTTATCCCTATGAGGGTTTTCCACTCATGAAAAATAGTGTGCTATGATTCCTTTGTGGTCCATGTGATTATTATGTTTCATGCAATTTGGTCTTGTTGCTTCCTTTATCTACTTTGCAAAATTTGAGTTTTCATATTGTTTAAGGATCTGCTATTTTCTATCACATTTGGTTACACTCTTGAAATTTAACATTCAATTATTACAAAGAGATTGTGTGTTTTTGAAAAACTAGTGAATTGAAGTTGATTATTGAAACACTGATTCACCCCCCCTCAGTGTTTCCTGTACTCCAACAAGTGGTATTAGAGCCATACCCTTGCGAAAAGTTTAACCAAATTAGTAGATTCCTAGTGGAGTACTTGCTATGGAAAATAAAGAAGGTTTATCTACCTCCAAAGCACCATTATTTGATGGTACTAGCTATGCTTTTTGGAAATTTAGAATGCAGCGCCATATAACTTCTATAGGTTATGAGGTTTAACATATAATTGAAAATGAGTACACTTCCACTATAGCACCCTCTAATACAAACTAGAAAAAAACATATGAATGTGATGCCAGGGCTACAAATGCTATTTTTTGTGGACAAACTAATGATGTGCTTGTTAAAATTATGGATTATAAAAGTGAAAAGTCTATTTGGGATAAATTGTCTATCATTTATGAGGGTGATAAAAAAGTTAAAGAGGATAAATTACAAAATTTTAGAGCCAAGTTTGAAAGCCTAAAGATGACTAAGGAAGAGAAGGTAGTTGATTACCTTCTAAGAGTCCAAGAAATTTTAAACTCAATTTGTGGTCTTGGTGAAGCTTTAGAAGAAAAAAATATTGTTAAAAAGGTGTTAAGATCATTGACACCTAAATATGATCATAAAATCTATGCTATAGAAGAGAGAAACATAAAAAAACTTACTTTAGATGAACTTCATGGTGTCTTTATATCCTATGAAATGAGAATGTGTAATGATAATCCCACTAGCAAAGAAACTTCCTTTAATTTTGTGAAAAAGGACAGTGACATAAATTCATACTCAAAAAAATTAGATAACAATGAATCCATTCTTGTGAGAAAATTGAGAAGAGGGTCAGGTAGATATAAAGGGAAGCTACCATTTAAATCCTTCAATTGTGGAAAAATTGGGAAAATTATGTTGCCCAATGCCCTAACAAAGACCTTGAAAGTGATGAAGATAATTGGAGGCAAGGAAAGAAGAAAAAAAATAACTTTAAACATAAAAATGTTTTTAAAAAGAAGAAAACCATGTTCATCAAAGATGTTGATGTAATAGACAATGGTTCAAAGGGATCCATTGAAGAAGGAGAAGAAACCCTATTTATGACAACAATTAGCCCAAATCAGAATCAAAATGAAAAGATTACTAATCAATCAGAACTTGAGGTTGATCTTGAGGGTGAGCTAAAATGTGCCCTTAGTAAAATCAAGAAACTCAAAAAGGAAGCCATAGTGTAAAAAGACAAAACTCATAAAGATACTAAAAATTTGATTAACAAAATTACTGAGTTTGAAAAACAAATCTTGGGCCTGAAACTTCAACTTGAGGAAAACAAGAAAATTTTAGAAGTTACTCAAGAAAAATTAAATACCAAAGAAAAATAATGTTGTGCTCTAGAGGCAGAGATTGTTGCTTTGAGGAAAAAAATTGTCATGTGTGACAGCAGTGACAAGTTGGAAGACCTCTTAAATAAACAAAAAGACCACAAGGATAAGAGTGGTCCAGGGTTTACAAGACAATGCTCATATTCCAACAAAATTTAACATGTTGATGTTGCAAATGAAAAACTCATAGAAAAAAGAGGTAATCCATTTATATGTAATCTACATTTCTTTGGATATTTCTTGTATTGCAATCAATATAGGCACAAGTCAAGTGAATGTAGGGTTATGTCTAAAAGGAGGCCTAGCTTTCTAAATGGAAATCTTTGCAAGTTTTTGAACAAGTTGAAGTGTTATAATTGTGGGAATCTTGCACATATAGCTAGCTTTTGTAGACCTGCCTTTGCAATACATTAAAGAAAAACTAGCATTCATCTCAAGACATCTTCTAGTGTTGACAAAAAAAAATTAGTTTGGAAACCAAAGAAAGTTGACAAAAATGCTAAATAAATGCTTGTCCAAATAGCTTTACATGCCCAAAAGAAAGATCTATGGGTTGTAGACAACGGGTGCTCTCACCACATGACTGGTGATAAGAGAAAGTTTTTCAAATATGAAGATTACATTGGGGGTTTAGTCAAATTTTGGAATGAATTTTGTATTCTGATAAAAGGAAAATCCACCATACTTCTAGATGATGACACTCCCTTACATGATGTATATTATGTAGAAGGTTTAACTCAAAATATTCTCAGTGTGACTCAAATCTGTGACAATGGATTCAAATTCACATTTACTACTCAAGGTTGTGAAATCAGTAAGAAATCAGGAAAAACTATTGCAACTAGTTTAAGAATAAAGGGAGCATCTATAATCCTCACGAGACCACAAATAGTAGTAAATATGGACATGTTTGTTTCATAAGTCAAGTTGAAGAGAGTAAAATTTGGCACATAAGACTTGGAATATAAATTATGACAACCTTATCAAGGTCAACAAGAATCAAAATGTAAGGAATATACCAGTCATCTCTAAACCTAGCAGCAATTCATACACAGAATGTCAGCTAGGTAAAAAAAACAAAATTAAGTTTTAAATCTAAAGAGTATTCTTCAACTAAAACCTTACAACTTGTTCATTCTAATTTATGTGGTATTACAAGGATGAAATCATTGAATGGTGAAAGGTATTTTATGCTCTTCATTGATGATTATACCAGAATAACTTGGGTAACCTTTTTAAAACATAAATCTGTAACGCCCCACCACAAAACCCTAGAGGACAACATGCTACAACACTTAAAAAAAAAGGAACAATTTTTTTTTTAAGTGCAACATACTAAGTTTACAGAGCATATGCGAACATGAATCTATAACTAAGTCCTATAAGGCTCCATGACTACGTTACTATCTATGTAATTACCAACTAACCAGAATAATAAATCATCTCATTAAACAATATGCATCTAACCATATATAGTTCACTTAATCCATCACATTTAAATGATATACCAATAAGAATTATTCATATCATGTCATCAATATTACAACATCCAAAATCAATTCAATTAACTAACATATGCAATAAACATCATTTATAGTTTTCATTACAAGGGAGAGTTCATCAAGTCAGTTACATCATTACAACTTGTACTACAATGTTTCCTCATATACATGTGAGGAGAGTACATCTGAAATATAATACATGATAAAACTACTTGTAGTTCAATATGAGTATGAGAAAGGTAGTCCACTCAAGCCTAGAATAATGCAAGAGTCCACAACACCAAGAATAGCTGCCACACAAATGATCAATAGCAAGGGAAACCCAATGGAGGAAAAAGTACAATCCACCTAACCATGTGGAACCTAAAGGTCCACCCCCCATGCTAGGAGATAACATAAGTTCCCACAACAGCAAACAAGGTGACCATAAACTGATATAACAAGGCTCAATAGGACTCCAATCTAACACTACAACAACATTAACATCACATAAGAACATACATTGCTTTCATAGGACATCACACACCAAGGGAAGAAAACAAACAAGATAATACTAATCTGTAGAGGGAAGAGTGTCATCACATGGTCCTGACATGGGTTACCCTAGTAGTCTCTCACTAGATGTCGGCCCCCATCTATGGTTACCCTACCAACCTCTCACTACGCATCGGCCCCATAGGGTGATACATGTAGAACCAATCTTCCTTTCATGAGGACAAGGAAGTTGGTCTTGCCAACTAGACCTTCTCAACCCATCCTTATCCTAAACGAGAACTACACGCATGGGCGAGGAATTCACTTATCTTGATTAATGTGTAAACTACCCAACCCCCTAATTAATTTTAAGTTATCACTAAGTTAAGAAACTCCTACATGGGTTACTCTAGATGCCACTTCGGGCTATGACCCCCATTGAGAGCCACTCCCCCTACTAGCATCTAGAAGACCCAATAAAACCAACAGGGTAAAGCCATCATGCACATGAAATGAAAAACACGAAGTAAAAATATTGAGCAAGGTATGGACCATCTCGCTTTCAATACACAACTGTAACAACAAATAAGGAGTGCATGGCTAAGACCCACAAAAACACATAGCAAGTATAATATCAATCAACACAAGGATCCAGCCCCACAATTCAATCCATAACATATTTTCCCAAGCCTCTGGAAGACTTCCAATATCCACCTCACACAATGACTTGAACATTTATTCAATAACCCACAATCATTCCCAAATCAATAACCATTCACTTTACTGCATACAAACAACTCAAACCAAGAATAGAATCATGGGATACATAATGAATTTACTATGCAACCATTTCAAGTTTCTAAATATTCATCTTAAACAAAAGATAATCTATTTCCTTGAAATAAACTAATCTTTCATCTATTTTTAATTACAAATACATCAATTCTTCCATATCTAGTTTTTGTATGTTTCATTAATTTTTCTAACATGATCAATTAATAATAAAAGCAACAATATTCTTTTGCAAGAAAACCCAATACACAAATGTGTGTGTGTATATATATATTAAACAAAATGTTATCAAAATAATAAATTAAAATACAACAATGTATTTATAAACATTTATATCCGCATATATATATATATATATATATATATCAACATACAATTCCAATTTAAAAGTCGATCACTATATGTGTTTAAGTACAATGAACTAGAGCAAAATGCATGCAATTTAATATGCAATCTGCATATATGCCATCAAACCCATAGTAACCTAAATATAATGATTCATATACAATCAATCACAAATCCATATATCAAAATTTATTGCATTATAAATAAAAAATTACTAGCAAACTCATCTACATCAAATTCATGAAAGTTAATGCCAATCAATACAATGATACTTACATATAAAGTTCGATTGCCACTATATCCATATTTACCAAATACCGAATGCTAAGTGACATCACCGCCATTCAAAGGTGTTTACCCTACTCTACAGGAATCATATGTCAATATATATAAATTTATAAAAAGGAAATCAAATCAATGGAATCAGATGTCAATATATATAAATTTATAAAAAGGAAATCAAATCAATGTATGAGAATCAACTTATTTACTATGAGAGAGATGGCACTAGGAATGAGCATGAGTTTGGCCCAAACAAAGACCCTACAGAAGAATTCTAGAAAGGAGATACAATGTTGAATTCCCCATTGATGGTGAAAGGAAAGAGAGTGGTCGTCCGACCTTGGTGAGATCGATGCCAGGCCTGGCTTACAGGCTAGAGACCACCATGAAGTCGTCGGCTCAAAGACCCATTTAAACCATTTCATCTTCTTTTAAAACCACACAAAACAAATAATCGTACAGGTGCACCTATGGTAGCAACACAGGAGGATATTAAGCCTCTATAGAATAGAGTTTAAGGACTGAATAAAGTATGATAGTAGGGAAATCGACAATTCCAACATATAAGAAATAGGCTATGTTATTATTGACCAAAATTTTGAAGGTAAGCAAGAAGAGAATCATAGAATCACATCAAATAAGGAATTGAGAGTTTATCTAATGCTGCAGATGAGATACTTTGTTTATTTGTAGTCAAATTGTGGAAAACATCAAGCAAGCAACGAAATAAGCAAAATATCCCCAAGAGAATTGAGGTTTCAAAAGCTGTATGATATCTATAGAATAAGTAAATTTTGATTTTCAAGAAAGGCTTCATAAATTTTCAGTCCATGCATTCACTAAATTGCACACTTAGAAATTAACAAGAAATTGTTTTGTTTCAAACAACATAAATACTCCATTTCCATTTTCTACATAATTAACATTGAGAATAGCAATGGAACTTAGTTTCTCTTGCTTGATAGAGTGAAGATTTGATGTTGAGCTCACCACTCCCAGCTTACAACTTCAAGACACATCCAAAATCTCAAAAAACACTACACGACCCAATTCCAAAACCACAAAACTAGAAGCAAAGCCTCCAAGAACAAGAAAGTATTCACAGAAAGAAACAAGATTCATTTTCTAGAAAAATGTAAACAACCTCCTTTCTTTCAACAAATTCACCAATTTATTTACCATTCCACAATGTTCGTTATTGCATGCACTTTCTTTAAATTAATTATTTTATTTTATTTCCCATCCATTGTTAACTGCCATTATTCCTATATATTTATTAATAAAAAAAATCCTTGTTTATTTGCACATAATAAATCAACTTTAAGATATTTTATTTATTAATTTAATCTTTCATTTTAATTTTGTTTGCACAAATATATTTATTTTAATATTTTAATATTAAAACATAATATTAATTTATTTAAACCAAGTAATGGAAATAATAATAATTTATTTAATCAATACCTCAATTTTATTAAAGCATTTGTTTCTAATTATCAATAACTCTATTTTAATGCAATAATTAATCAGAACACTAATCGACCAAATTAATAAACTAGACAAAATACCAAAAAATACCTGACCTCACAACAAGGACAAAAAACAAGACCATGAAAACAGAGATGAACCCAATCACATACGGACAACACTACCAGGGTGTGACAATGAATACTCATCACTGTCAAGGATGGTGGCTAAATGAGGGCCAAATGCTATCTTCACAAATGATTTCCATTGGGTTTAAGGCACACACAAACCTGACAATTTAGGTGGAGTTGATGCCTGGTACCTGCAACCTGCAACAAACCACATAGTTGAGCATGTACATAGTCACACAATTAAACACACCATAGAGGATAGTCGTAGCATCACAAGGCACTCACAATCGAGTGATGCGACATTGTTCCCCTTCACCAAAATACATCAACACACAATAATCAAATTCTAACAACAAGGTGAAAACAATCATCAAATAATCACACATGATGCACATAACAAGATTAATCTACATAATCCATTAAATCCATATACTAGGAATAACATAAGCACAAAACATCAGTGATAAAAGTATCATCAACTATCATCATAATAGTGAATCCAACATCAAGAAAAACATCATAATGTCCCAATCCAATACAAACAACTATCACTAGTAGAAGTAAACTAAGGGGCACTACAAAATCGGAAGCTTTTGATAGGTTCAGGACATTTAGAAAGATGGTTGATAGGGAATCAAATCTAAAAATCAAGTGCCTAAGGTCAGATAAAGGTGGTGAGTGCACTTCAAAAGAATTTGTGGACTATTGTGAAGAACATGGCATTAAGAGGCAATATTCAGCCTCTAGGACAACACAACAAAATGTTGTAGTAGAGAGAAAAAATAGGATAGTTAAAGAAATAGCAAGGACAATGCCTCAAGATACAAATTTACCTAACATCTACTGGAAATAATTTTTCCATATAACATTGTATACTTTTTTTTTTTTTAGACTAGAGTGCAGTTAAGAGTAAAAAATAATTATACTCCTTATGAACTGTGGTATAGAAGATCTGCAAATGTTGGATATTTTAGAATATTTGGAAGTAAATGTTTTATCAAAAGAGATGATGAAAGCATAGGTAATTTTGAATCCCATTGTGATGGAGGTATTTTCTTAGGCTACTCCACTCACAGTAAAGCTTACAAATGTTTTAATAAAAGATTGAAAAGAGTCGTTGAAAGCACTAACGCGAAATTTGATGAGATGTTGCAGCCATATGAACAACAAAAAGAAGATGATAAAGAAGCTCACCTACTTGAGAAAGAGGTGAAATCAGAAGAAGAGGATAAAGATCAATAAAATACTCCTAAAAAACTTGTGGAGTCAACAGCTAAAACTCCTTCAAAGATAGTGCAAAGGAACCATCCTCAAGAACAAATCATTGGGGATAGAACTGATGCTGTTCAAACTAGATGAAAACTTTCTAGTGCAAGTGATCAGGTACATTTATGTTTGATTTCTAAACTTGAACCTAAAACCTATATAGAGGCTAGTAAAGATGAACTTTGGATTAAAGCAATGGAAGAGGAGTTAGGGCAGATAGAGAAAAACAAGACATGAGAACTTGTCCCTATACCCAAGGACAAGAATGTCATTGGAGAAAAATGGGTCTTTAGGAATAAACTTGATGACAAGGGCAATGTATTTAGAAATAAGGGAAGGATTGTCTACAAAGGATACTCTCAGATTGAGGGTATTGATTTTGATGAAACCTTTGCCCCTTTAGCTAGACTTGAAGCTATAAGGATCTTTCTAGCTTTTTTATGTTTATAAAAAATTCAAAGTGTTTCAAATGGATGTTAAAACAACCTATTAAAATGGTGATCTTGAAGAAGAAGTTTACATGAAACACTTTGAGGGATTTGAATGTGCATGTAAAGAAGATCATGTCTATAGACTTTAAAAAAGCATTATATGGCTTGAAACAAGCCCTTAGAGCATGGTACTCTAGGTTGGATAAGCATTTGCAGGGACAAGGATTTACAAAAGGAGGTGTTGAAAGCAATTTGTATTTCATGACAAAAGGTAACAATATTTTGGTTGTTGTCTATGTAGATGATATTATTTTTGGGAGCAATGATGATAATATGTATTTTGTTGTTTCCCCTTTGACATTAGTTTTGGTATTGATGTTAGGTTGTATGTTTCACTTGACACATTTACAAGTGATATACTTTGGTATATATATACATGTTTGGCATTCATTGAAGGTTTAGTGCTATTTGTTTGGTGTTGATATAATGAGATGGCATACATTCAAATATGAGATAGCTTGGTTTGGCTGGCTTTGCATGAGATTTGGTAAATCCATTGAGTTAGATATACTATATGTACTTATAGTATCTTTTTGCACATTGATACATCTATGCATTAGTGTTTTGGCACTTCATGACTAACATCTATGTTGGTTTTGGTATTAAGGTTTCATTCTTTTAGGGAATATGAGACAACATTACGTTATGGGATTTTCCTTAAAATTTACTTCATTTGAAGACTCAAGGCATATTATGTGAAAATGGAACTTAATCATGTTTTCATTGATGATAAGGTAGTTTAAAAGGAGTTAGACCATACATTGGTCTTCATTTTTGGTCTTGGGATTACACTTATCAATTTGATATCATTGATCAACATATTAGTCTTATAAATTGACTTGAATTATCACTCAACACATTTCTACCATTATATGGATACAAGGAATGATGGTGTTTATTATATTCATGTGGTGGTTGGTCCTCTCTTAGCATATATTTTAGTAGACCGACTCAAGGTATTTTAATGAGTATTACACTCATGTGCATTGTGATGAGTATTATACTTATATGCACATTATTCATGGTTTTGGTCATTGACACATATTATTTGGCATTTATAATGTCTACCAATTCACAAGGTTATTGTTTTCAAACCCGAAAACATAATGTTGTTTCAAAGGAAAACATGTGGAATTAATTGACACAATGAGTGTGCACTATAAGTTATCATTGTGCTAAAATACTAGTCATTCTACTCTTGGCTGCTTTAGGGTTTTGGTGCTTGGTGAAGGATGAAGAACATGGTAGTATAGTAGCTATTCAGAAAATGGTTTCCAGTGCACAAAAAGTTAAGGGATTTTCAATGGCGAGTTCTTTGGTAACTCAATTTATTTCTCACTATGGTTATTGGTTCAATTGAAAATGGTTTTTATCTTGATCAAGTTAAAAGGTCGGCTGTTTGTGAAAGGTTGTGATAAAATGTTTTAAATGTGCATAAGGGTTTGCATATTATTTATTCATGGGTGTATGGTCTTTTGTATTTGAGTTGCCTACTGCTAGGCACAGGGTTTCTAAGTTATTAACAAATTAGTTAATAAACTTTACACAGACCATATTTTGTGTTTGTTGTGTCAACTTGAAACTTAGGTTGCATTGTGAGTTTGTTTTGGATTAATGTAAACATACAGTTTATGTGTTGTGTCGACTATCCATGTGTAAATGATAGATTAAAATGGTAGATTAAAGTTTTGTTAAAGAGTAGACACCATAGTGACTTGATAGGGGTAGGTAGTTATGAGGACAGTTTCAAAGGTTTCTTTTGATGATTGTAATGTATGATATATGGAAGTATCATGAACACCATTGAATTTTTATTTAAACATTGATTTGTAATTGTTTGGTGTTGGCTGCTTTATAGAGACATATATTTTTGAGGTTGTAAATCAGAATTATAAAATGTTATGCAGTGAAATAGAGCAACCCTTTGTAATGTATTTTCTTCATGATTGAAAATTATGTTGTAAGGTCATGTCAGTGAGACAAAGATTGACCTTTTCCAATAAAGCATAAATTCTACCTAGTGAGGCTTTTCCAGTGAGGCATAAATTGTAGCTAGTGAGGCATTTTGTAGTCTGTGAGGCTCTGCTAGTGAGGCATTTTTGGTAACCGAGTGAGGCATTTTATTGAGTGGTTTTTCATCCCTATGAGGGTTTACCACTCATGAAAAATACTATGTTATGACTCTTTTGTGGATGCCTTTTTGTTCTTGTTGTCTTCTATATTTTCATTGCAACATTTGAGTTTATATGTTGCTTGAGAATCTATTTGAGAATCTGAATTTGGTTATCACATTCTAATCATAATCTTGAAATTGAACATTCACTATTTTCAAAGAGATTAAGTGGTTTTGAAGCATCAGTAAATTAAAATTGTTTATAAAGACATTGATTCACCTCCCTCTCAGTGTCTTTCGTACTCCAACAAGTGGTATCAGATCCATACCCTTGCATAAGTCTAACCAACTTAAGGGGTTCCTGGTAGTGGAGTACTATGGGAAAGTGTGATAAAGAGAATGATTTTGTTGGTGAGATTGATGATGAAGGAGACCTCTTTGTGGCTAAAGATGACTCTGAACAGGAGTATGATGAACACGAGTGTGAGGTTGATATTGAAGGTAAACTAAGATGTGCTTTAGGTGAGATAAAGAAACTTAAAAAGGATGTTGTCATATAGAAAATTCAGTCTCAAAAAGATTTAGAAAACTTGATTGATTATATTGAAAAAAAGTTGTTGATTTAAACTTGAGGAAAATAAAAGAGTTTTAGAGGTCACCAAAATGCAGCTTGAAACAAAAGAAAATGAATGTTGCACCTTAGAGACATAAATAGTTGCCTTAAGAAAAAAGGTAGACAACAATGACAAGCTTGCTGATCTTTTAGGAAAATAGAAAAATTATAAGGACAAAACTAGCCTAGGTTATGAAGGACAGTGTTCTAAAGTCATAAATGCACCCAGGAAGAAGATAGATTTGGGTCATCATGTTGTTGCTCCTAAAGATCAAACAGAACATAAATGTGTTGATGAAGATAGGAGGACTAGTAGATCCTCACCTACCAGTCCAAAGAAAACATTAAGGTACAATTACTCACAGTTCCATGGTTATTGTTTTTCATGTCATATTTTTGGTCATAGAGCTAGAGATTGTAGAGCTCATGCTAGAAGTGATTGTGAATGGAAGAAAAGTTCTTGCAAACTATAAAAAAAAAAGTTACAATATTATATGTTATAGTTGTAACATAGTTGGTCACTTAGAGAAATATTTTAGAGCACTTGAAAGATATTATTATATAAGGTACAATAATAGAAGTTCTTATTGGTTTCTGAGGAAAAGCTATAGTTATTTTTCTCTAGGCTACAATGTTATCTATTTTAGATGCAATAATCCTAGTCATTTTGAAAGGAATTTTAGAACCAAGTTTGTGCAACAAGACAAGATAAAAAATCCCTCTCCTAAGAAGAATGAAATGTTATTAGATCTTGGAGACAACGAAAAAAAAGAGAGGAAACAACCTATAAAAATTTGGAGGAGAAAATATGTGCAAGAGAAAGGAAAAACAAAGCTTGTGCATACTGCACAAGAAACATCCATAACAGCTTAAAGGACAACATGAGGTAAGGGGGATAAAATTAGTGTTTTATCTTTTAACCCCTTTGAGAAGTCTAGAAGAATGTGTCAGTAGGAATTGAAAGTCATGATAGTTGTTGAGGTAATGATAGTACAAAGAGACAGTGAAGAAAGTGCTAGGTGATGTATTTTGGTGTTTTTGGTTCTGAAATTGCTAATAGTTCTTGTTTGGTATAATTCTCATACTCCTTCAAGAAAATATCATGGTTGTTCTTGTGATGCTCATGCCAAGTGATAGTTTGTAGCTTATTTAGTGTTGATAGTCTTTTATGTCATGCAGTTATTGCTCTAATAAAAAGTATAGTGATCTTCATTCATAGTTTGTTCATAGAAGTTTGAAATATAAGATGACAATGTTTTGGTATCCTTGTTGATTAATGTAATCATGAAAGCATTAGTAAGTCAGACCATTCAAATAGGCTAATCATCAGTCACATAATAGAATTAATTAAGGTATTTTTCCAAGTTTGAAAACATCTACTACAATATAGTTTAAGGGTTAGAGGACATAGGATATTCATTAGTGTTTATTGCTCTCAGTCCAAGGTACATGACAATGCTAATGATGAACATGTGACAATAATGAGTACTTGAAGTGTCTCATGTGGTAAGTATCTATTTGATTGATAATAATGTGCAATGATAAGGTTGATGGATTAGCTAATACATTGATAGAGTAGTTAATGTGTTATCCATAATGTTGATTCAAAGTGAGGTATTGTTCTAAGAAATTATTGGAGCAAAGGTATAGTAACAATTTGCTTTTGATTGATAACTCGAAGTCAACTTTGGGACTGCAAGTGATAGTAAAACTTGAGATAATCATAATGTCTTGAGGAGTAAACATACTTTTTTGTGGTTTGTTATTTTTGGAGTGACAATAGTTTCCTCTTTTTGATTGCCTGTGTGATCAAAGGATAGTTACATCCGATCATAGTTTTGGTAGATTGCTTTATTATTTTTCCCATACACTTTGATAGTTTCCTAGATAGTACATATTTACAATGCATATTTTCTTTGAAAGTGGAGAAGTATCTTGCTGCTTTGATTATGTGGCCTTGACGATTAAAATCGTTGTCTAGTTTGATGTATTGATGGTTGAAATTGCTTCCTTGATGATGGAATTGGTTTGCTTTGATAGTTTGTGGTAATTGGTTTCAGATTGGTGATATGGTATCATGCTACCCTCGTTTACTTGACATTTGGTAATACAGTTGGTAATGTTTTCTCATGGTTCCTACACTTTATGGCTATGGTTTGTCATGCTCTATAGTGGTTTTTGATGATTACAATGTATACTTTTCTCATGTCTTGGTTATTTCACATGTTTGGGCCTACATGGATAGTTTGTACTTGGACAGTGCATAGTACACATGCATACCTTGATAGTGTTTTATATTTTTTCTGACAATACCTTTGTTTGGGGATAGTTATTGTTGACAGTGAATGAAGCTTGAAAGTGGATATCACATGCTTTAACTATGCAATGATGAAGGTGGTGAAGCTATAAACAATGTCACTAAACAGTTGATTTTTGGATTTGGACAATGCTTGTAGGTGGCAGGACTTCACGAGAAGTGCATCTTGGTATTTGGAAATGTAGGGTATTTTGCAATGTGGCTTTGATTATTTTACTGCCTATCATGACTCTTTGGTTCTTTGGAATTTGGTTACTTTGGTAATGTTGTAGGTTTTCACCTTGACACTACAATTTGGTTTCATGATACATGTTGAGTTTATTGTTTTCACAAGCTTGACAATATAGTTGATACATGTTTTTCTATTGTGGATTATGCATATGGTAATATCATGACCTCATATCTTCTTATGCCTTGATTCTGTCTTTTTAGTAATAGTGTTGAACTTTGTTTGAAATATTTACCTAAGTAGTGGAAGCCTTGATGTTTGGAGAAAGATTGCTTGTACTAACATGAAAGTGACATGGTGCTCAACTATCAACAACAATACTCATGGTTTTAGGGGAATTTTTCATGCCTATTCTCCACCCCTATGTTATATTTTTAGTGTGGTGGTGTCTTGGTTCAGTTTTGATACTATGGCAGACTTTTATATCATTATGTAGTGCTCTTTTTGGTTTTATCCATTTAGATCTGATGTTGTTTTGTGTATATATGCAAGCAGATTGGTGTTCTTGAGTAGGTACTTGGTGGTATTTTAATGTTTACACCCCTTTGAACTTTGGTATTGTTGTCAAAAGGGGGAGAAAATTTGAGATACAAATATACAAGTTTAGATTTTCATTTCATTATAGTGGTATAGGTTCATATTTACATTGCAAATCAGTTTTTGCAAATCGTTGTATATTGGTTTGTTGCTGAGTTCATTTGGTAATCATATGATGATGAAATGGAAGTGCTTTAGTGCTTCTATAGGTGATATTTTTTTAGGTTTATGACAAGGATTGACATTAATGCCAAAGGGGGAGTTTTTTGCCCCTATGACATTGGTTTTGGCATTGATGTTAGGTTGTGTGTTCAACTTGACACATTTACAAGTGATATAATTTGGTATATATATACATGTTTGGAATTCATTGAAGGTTTAGTGATATCTATTTGGTGTTGATATAATGAGATGGCATACATTCATATATGAGAGAACTTGGTTTGGTTGGCTTTGCATGAGCTTCGGTAAATCCATTGAGTCAGATATACTATATGTACTTATAATATTTTGGTACACATTGATGGATCTATGCATTAGTGTTTTGGCACTTGGTGACTGACATCTATGTTGGTTTTGGTATTAAGGTTTCATTCTCTCAAGTACTATGAGACAACATTATGTTATGGGATTTTCCTTGACATTTACTACATTTGAAGAATCAAGGAATATTATGTGAAAAGGGAACTTAATCATGTTTTCATTGATGATAAGGTAGTTTAAAAGGAGTTATACCATACATTGGTCTTCAATTTTGGTCTTGGGATTACACTTATCAATTTGATATCATTGATCAACATATTGGTCTTATATATTGACTTGTTTTATCACTCAACACATATATACCATTATATGGATACAAGGCATAATGGTGTTTATTAAATTAATGTGATGGTTTGTCCTCTCTTAGCATATATTTTACTAAACCGACTCAAGGTATTTTAATGAGTATTGCACTCATGTGCATTGTGATGATTATTATACTTATATGCATATTATTCATGGTTTT